>CAAKHB010004565.1:145425-180464 GCA_901007665.1 Aeoliscus strigatus
ATGAATTGGTATGCAGAGATGGTTTGCCGGTTGTATGCATGTGTCAGACACACAACACAAAGGAAAGAATTTACCTTCATATTTGTCTGATCACACACACACACACACACACACACACCGATGATGTGTGTGTCTGTGTGTAGTTATAAGTGCATACCCAGCTGTCTGGATGCTGTCTTTGTATCTGACTGTGCATTCACAAACACTGGACACAGAAGCAGATGAAACTTGGGCGCTGGGGTGGAGGGGCATTAGGGAGTGGGAGTGTTTCGGTTTTTGTACTTTTTTTTTCTTTCTTTTTGAGGGGGGTGGCAGCTCTCCAACATCTGCAGGTCCACTCCCACATTCAGGAAATTCCTTCAAGAAATGTACGCGATGTATGTGAGCCAGCTGGAGATGCTCGATCAGGCCCTCCTGCCCTGGATATTGTGTGCGTGCGTGTGTGTGTATGTTGTTTTTTTTTTTTTTTTTCTACTGATACACTGCAGAGGAAATGAGTTTTGGTTGCAGAGAGACAAGTGCGACAGAGGAGCGTGGGGGTTGGGGATGGGGATGGTTTTCATTTAGCTCTCTTTATGAGTCAGGGAAAAGCTAGCCAGGTCAGAACGAGCTGCGTGCGAGAGGAGGGAGTTCACTTGTCTGCTTGATGTATGACAAATGCATGTTGGAAACGCAGGCGGAGGGGAATTGGATTCTTCCCTTCTCTTCATGATGGCAATGCCTTTTTTTCCCCCCTGATTCTTTCCTCTCCCCAGGCAATGAGGTTATGGATTTGGACAGGTGTGAATACTGATGATGAATAGTAATGCTGTGTGCTTGAATGAAGTGCTTAGATGGATGAAAGCCACAGCTCCCCAGATTACGACACCTGCAGAAGGATCAGGTGTCGCCGTAAATGCAAAATAAATGGCAAATAAATCCCACAGCCTTTCATGAGATCTGCTTACTGTTGCATTTGCAGTGTGGACAAAATGTTAAGTGACACAGCGGCGGACATATATGCACATAAATCAACACGTAAAGAGTTCTCAGATGTCTCAGTGACGCTCATATAGTAACATACGCAGTGAGTGAAACGCTCTCCGGATTACACAAGAGGAGAATGAGATCAGAAATACTTCCTGGGGAGTGGAAGACATCCAAAGTTCCTTTTTGGAGCAAAAATCTCCCGTCACTCCTCCCCTGACAACATTCAAGGCCGTAATAAATAACCTTCTAGTAGCTTCCTCTCGTCTACTCCACCTCTGCCGTGACAGAATCTTGACAAACATATTCTTTTAACAAACACCAGATTTTCTCCTGTTTCAACCATGTTTTTGTCCTGAATCCTTTCAGTCAAAGTTCAACAAGTGGAGAAGAATAACAGTACTTACAGTACTACTACTACTAGTATTTCAGGGATAATGTGTCTTTGACACCAATGAAATTGATCAAAAATCGTCTGATAAATTCATTGTAAACATTTAAATGAGTGTTGTTGTACTCTGTGGTTTCTTTGCTCCTCTAACAATGCTAAAACTGACTGACTGATGTTAATTGTAGACTGGTCTGTCTGCCTGACCCCTGGGGACTTTCTGTTATGTAATTTGGAAATAATGTAAGTGAGCTCCCTCCCACCTCTGTTCATCTCTGCTCTTGTTTGGTGGTTTGATAATTGTCACATACTGAAGTATTTTGTCTTTGGGTTCACCCGTCTTCACACATCATGATCGTTTAACTGACAGTCATCGTTTAATTCACACGTTTCATTGTTTTCAAAACAGATCATGAATGTAAAAGATAAATGTAGAAAGGGAGGGGTCACATGAACACAATTGGAGAAATTCTACTCGGGAACAAATGACCTCTAAGAAATAGCTATCAGCTGTTATTTATTTACGGGGGCAGAATTCAATTAGCGGACCTCCATCGTGGCGGCCCTAATTCAAACCACACAAGGTCGGAGGAGGGCGCGGTCTGTTTATCCCCCAGCTGATGAAGTGCTACACAGCCTGTCTCAATGGCCATCGCGAGCCCTCCTGGACCCCTGCCACAAGCCCACGACCTTTGACCTGCAGCGATAGGGCTCACCAACATCTGGTTGAAGGCACCCTGCCGCCGCTGTTGCCGCCGCCGCCGCCGCCGCCACTGTGTAAAGTGGACGGGGGGAGGGAGGCTGGTGGGTGGTGCTGGTCCACATAATTCACACCTCAACATGTGTTGATGGGCTTTGAAGTGGACGTTTCAAAGCTCCAGCGCTGTTTGTCCGTCCTGGAGCTGAGTGCTTTGGAATGATTTACTGATTATATCAATGTTTGCGTGCTCAAAAACGTCGTTTGGGCATGCTGCTCTACTCCACGGGTCAGTCCAGGTCCGCACCGCTGGAGTCTTCCATCCGTACCGCGTACGCCTCTGTCGCGCAGGTGGGGTTTGACAACGCCCATGAAACTGTTTTTCATTCAAACCATTTGTTTTTCCAGTTTAGAAGTGTTTTTCTTTGTCGAGGATGAATAGTTCAAAACCAAATTCACTTTCTGAACTGAATGAAGAACGATTCCAGCTCAGCTCGTCTCTACTCGGTTTGGTTCCGTTCAGGCTCTTTTCCATTAAAATTCAGCTCCTCTTCGATGTGGGTTCTGACGTCACAGCGCAGGCGGTGCGAAACTGCTGCAACGGTGTTTTTCTTGCCGTGACATGAACACAGAAACCATGTAGACAGAAACACGGTGGAGATGGTGGAAGTTGCGACTGTTTGTGGATTATTGTGAAGGACAGAGCGAGAGAAAAGAGACGGAGCAGGACACCAACTCCGCCCCGAGCTGCGGTCTCTTTGTTGAGCTCTTATAACAAACGTTGTCACCAGTTAAAAATCACAAAAAGCGTCTGTGCTTCATTAGCCGACCACCAGTGTCATGTGAAATGAGAACACGGTAAGGAGGTCGATGGATGGTGGTAGGAGTCAGAACAGCTGTCGTGGCTTTGTCAAAACAGGAGTGTGAGTCCTAGATCCACGTTTTTCACTGCCTATTTATCATCACCCTGACTTTGTCCGAATTTCCACATCCAAGCGAACTTTGAAATCATGAAGCTGCTTGATGAAGCTGCTGGAGGTAAAGATAGGCGGGGTGGAGGGGTTCACGTGTGAGGTCACAAGTTCAGCCGATCTCGTCCATTAACAGCCATGTAATGTCTTTGAGTGAGGCGCTGAGACTCTCACACGATAAGTCTGGTAGATAAACAGATGTAGATTTCTGCATCTTGTTAGCTGACAGCATGACAGCGGTGGATACATTCCACAGAATACACACGTATTCTCCACCCTTTTCATTCAAACTGCTGTTTTCTTATGATAATTATGTAATTATGGACAGCGTAACTCTTTTCCTGGTGCTGACACTTCTTTTCAAACCACAGCTGGATAACAACAGCATGAGGTGAGTATGGGATTTCTGTAACACCACTATAACTCCACTTTACATTGTGTGTGTGTGTGTGTGTGTCTGTGTCAATGATCCCCTCTCTCCAACATACTATAGAACTACATTTTTTTAAACTTTACTTCACTTATCATACTGTACACATTTAACTGGGAGACGTCACAACAGAAGCTAGAAGCGAACTGCTGCAACAAGAGACAGCGCAACTGGCAAAGAAACAAGGTAAGAGGTCAGTTTTCTCTCATTTGAAACAGACTTTCATCCTTTAAATGAACAAATGGACTGGAGTTTTATCCCTCTGGTGTCTCCTCATGTTTACTCTTGTTTTTAATCGTTTCCAATTTGTGCATTTTGAGGTGGATGCAATTTTGTTGTTGCATTTTACTGTAAGAAAAGCGTATGTAAATACAGACTGATTGGAATCATTTCTGTGTCAGGGGGATGACTACCACGCCCTGACTCTGGAGAATCACGCTACCAATGGACTTTTCATCACCAGTGACGACCTGTAACAACCAGGGCCAGACTAACACTTTGCTGGGCCCCTGGGCAAACCAATTTAAAGCCCCCCACCCCCTAATATAGAAGAATGAAAGAATAGACATATAAAGTTGACATCATCATTGAGTGTGTTTATATAATTATGCCCCCTCAACAAAAACACAGCAAAAACACCCACTGGGTCATCTCTACCAGCTCCTCAGCTGTGACCCTCTCTTCTGACGACATGCTCTCTGTGCCAGTAGCAGTCGATCTTCAGTCTCTCCGGCTGGTGGGTCCCATCTGCGTGTCCTGTGCTGAGGTTCTGACCAAACACACAGGAGCAGCAGCAGCTCAGTGGCTTTCAGCGGCGCCATATGTTTTCCATATCCACAAAAATCAACACTGCAAGTCATATTTTGTTTCCAGTGGAGACGACCTATTGTGCAACAAAAGCACACGCTGGGGATGAAATGAAATGCAGTAGGCCACTGATGGAAACTGTGCTGCAGAGAAACCCCCCACCTCCACACATGTCTGAAAAATCAACTCATTGCCTGTTTGTACAATGTACAATGACATTTGTACAATGACCCCAGTGGAAGTCGGCTAAATACAGCAGGAGCTCTGGTTTTAGTACAATCTGCTGGTAGGAGTAAATGTGTTCTAATACATGCACTTGGTTTTGAAGTAGTCAGCAGGTGGTATTTGAAACGGAAGCATCTTATACAATGTGTAACTGTTGGGAAACTGCATATTAGAAGATTCAACTCACTTGGTTACTGTACCACTGTATGTTTATCTCTATCCACACGCTACTTTGTTGGTCTCAGTATTGTGTTGACTGTAAAGTCCATGCAAGTAAAATTGAATTGAATTGAATGGAGAGCCTCAACTCAGCAGATTGGGTTAAGTTAGAAGTGGTGTCAAGTCAAAACATATCATTTACAGAGTGCTTGAATGTTTTTGAAACCCAGGTGGAAACGTTTTCCCCTTTTGTCTTAAAAGTCAATGTGGTTTATTTATTCAATTAATATTTAACCATGAATGTAGTGATTCCCTGACCAGTACCGATTATTACTGTAACAATGTCAATGGATGTTCTCCAGCCAACAGAGTATCTATTTGAACCCAAATTACCAGTTTTCACTCAGCAAGCATTGACCCTGATAGCCGTTTGAGAAACAGATATTTTATGGAACGCATCAAAGTTGTTGTTGTCCTTTGTCAGGAAATCAAACACATGCGGATTCCCCTGAACAGTTGGTTCAGTCGATGAAACGCTCTGTGCTCTCACATCCTGTACGGAAACGTGAAATCTTGCAGTGATTTTTCTGCAGAGGAGGAGGAGGTGGAGGAGAAGGAGGAGGAGGAGGAAGGACAGGGTGGGTGATAGAAGTGGTATTTGGAAATGTGAGCCAAAGGGGAAAGTGCAAAGGCGTGTCAATGGATGTGTGACTGGAGCTCTGCCAAAGGGTTTGAAGCCCGTTCAAACCTGCTGGATGTGTATTATGTAAGAGGACCTACACACGTTCACCTGAGCCAGGTCCTCCATGAAACCTTATGCTTTGGATCTTTGGAGGATAAATGCTAATGGAAAAAACAGAGAAAACCCTACGAAGGGGGGGGGCTAGACACAGGAGACACAGATGTTGAAACAAGCTGACTGGTGACCAAAGCGCAGCAAAGAGCCCGGAGCCGGCCTGACACACTACATACGACATGAATCACATCTGTTGGGCTTTCTTTCCGACGAGTTAGACAGGTCCTGTCTCATCTCTCTCTGCGACTGTAAATGGAACAGCGAGGGATGAATCCAAATCCTATCAACACGATTTGACAGCGGGCTAGAATGCTATAATGGATATTATTTTGTTGTTAAATGCCATTTTTTTCTAAATCCAATAAGGAACCAGCCACTTAAGCCCATTAGAGCACAACATCCTACAGCAGTACGCGTTCACAGTGTATTTCACGCTCACAAACACTCAGCATAGAAATTTACAGACGTTGTTTAATGCGTCCATATCCATTTATCACATATCATGTGTCTGTGTATGTGTATATATATTGCCTTTCTGTACACTCCACTTTTAACTTGCAATTCCATCACTTGCAATAATACCACTTTATATTAGTACTCATACTATCATTACTACCATCATACAACTTGTTCCAGTTGCCAATTTTTTTCTATATTTTCATATTATTTCAGATCCACATTCTGTAATTATTTATGTGTGTGTGCTCAGAGACAATAAAGCATGTCTAAGTCTAACCACAGACTTTACAATGAATCCATCATTCAATCCACAGTCATGGTCACATGGTGGGTGTGACCACAGGTGCCCTGGGGCAGTCTGACGGGAACACGGGCGCCAATTCACACCCACCACCACAGAGCTTGACATTCAGACAGGGCAATGAGGGTGACACAGCTTGGATGGAACGGGATTCAAACAGCCAACCTCCTGAGGGAATGCCGCCCCCGAATGTTTGACAGTCAAACACAGACGTATGAACATCTGTCCTGCCACTGGATGGGACACAAACATCTAGCAACTGCTTAAAATGATTTTGTGGAGTCTGTGCAAGTGCGCAAGTGGGTAACGAGTAAGTTTATTGAATCATCGCTATGGGAACAGACTCCAACATGAGCATAACAGTGGTGCACAACCAAAACAAACGGATCCATTTCCTCTTTAAAAGTCCCTTTTTGTGCCCGTAGGGTTTATGAGTGTTATGACCGAAGAACGAAGTACAAGACGGAGGGGAAGAGAAGAGAGACCTAATCGTTATGTAACATTTGCAAGCAGACGGAGGCTGGAGTAATAAACACGCTGCATATCCATCACATAGTCAAATTACAGGACTAATGACCCCGACCCACGCAGTAATAATCCTTCATGCTTTGCTGCTGGATTTTCCTTTTGAAGATCAGTTACCTGTCAGCTTCAGGTCGTTACACATCTGAAGTATCGTTTGTGTCTTCTGACTTTTATCAGAATTAACCGGCCATTACGGTTAACCTCGTTCCCCCGTCTACACTCACTGACCTTTTACTTTCTGCGTTGTGCAACTGACACGCAAACGGGATTAAATCGGCGCAATATCATCATTCTCATGGAGGATTTTAGAAAATTGTGTTACACGCATGAAACGTCATTTGATGTGTCTTGTGCAAGAGCTTCAAATCACGTCCAGAACAAGTGTAAAGCAAAGGACAAGATCGTCTTTGCAAAGAATTTGAGCGTTTGACGAACGTACACGTGTTTGAATGAGCCCTGGGGATCTGTTGGTTTATTACATGACAATTAAAAAAAATGTCCACCAGTGAATCCGTCATGGCGGACTGAGTTGGACTCCAGCGAGTCGTGGAAATGGATCGCAGTGACTGACACCTGAGCCGGTGCACATCTGGTTTCGGGAGGGAACCTTGTCCGCAGGCTACACGTGGTTTTCATTGGGGCTACATGCTGCAGGGTCGACCCCTGCCTGTACGGGGAAAACTCAACGCAGCACCCCCACCCTGCTCGCATCTGGAGTCCTGCTCAACGCCTCCCCAGCAGGCTCGACTTGACCCACTTACAGCGCATATACTTGTTCCCCCCCCGCCTGCTCTTCTTTTCGGTTCAGTGGCTGACTTGACTTGCTCTGGGTTGCTGTAATGTCAAGCAACATGCTGTAATGTTGTCGATGTGATTCTGAGCTAATTATGCAACTGCAGCGCCACATGAGGCGCCACGTCTTTCATCGGGGGGAAAAAATGGAAAAAGCTCAGACTCCAGCTTGAGATACAAACACATTTTTAGGGTTTACTTGTACGCAGCACTTTCACCATGTGGAAAAAACTGATGATTACGTTGAAATAAGCTTTCATATTTGAAAGTTAGTCTTCCACAGGATAACTGCTGGATGTTTTTTTTTTTCTTTTTTGTTTCTCACGGAGAATACCAAAACTTTAATATAATGGAGATTTCAAACAAGGTCAGTGTTAAATAGAGCTGGAAGAACTAATAGAGTTATAATCAACTGCGAAAGCAACTATTAGGACAACCGCTTTCTCATGAAAACGCCTAAATGGTCTGATTGAAGTTTCATAAATGCAGATACTGTCTCAATTCTTTGTTCCTTAAACTTCAAAATGCAGTATTTACTTCCCTTATCTGTCAAACTTTTGCCATAGATGAGATTATATTCCACATTGTCAAACTAATCTTGTGGAAGTTGACGGGAGAAAAAAGGGTCAAAAGTGAAATTCTCCACGTTAACAAAGCCTATAAAAAAAAAGTGGGTCAGACGCAGTCTGTAATCACGCCACTCAATCCGCTGCTGCTCCAAGAAGGCCTGATTTAATATGTTCTGTTGGTTATCGACAAAACGTAATACGATCATGAGAAATTCTACATGGTGCAACGTCTGCAAAATCTCATTACTGTCTCGTGTTTCGCCCAGCGCCCCCCCCCCCCAGCTGGAGCATGAAGGCAAAAGGGTAATGCCAATAGGAATGAGATAAATTGGAATCAAAAAAGAAAACAAATCTATGTGTCCATTAACCCTGAGAGGGAGTGCTGGCGGGGGGGGGGTCCTTTTTCCTGTGAGTACTGAGCCAAACTAGGGTCGTTATCCATTCGCTGCCCGTGCTAATTTCTGGCAACTCATCCTCCTCAATGAGCTTTAAAAAGGGTCACTGCCACATGACCCTTTGGCTGCAGACGGACGTCACAGTGCGAGCGGAAGGTCAGGGACTTGCAGGGGCTGTTTGAGCTATTTCTGTGACTGTAATTACTTCCTTAACGTAGCTTTTGTCCTGTTCCCAAACAGTGTCTGTCAAACCACCACATTTCTGATGAGAGAAGTTACAGCTAACGAGGTTCGCGACTGTCTTTACACTGATATTAATAACCCTGCTTGTTGAGAAAGAGTCTTCACAATACCTCCAAGTGTGACTTCATGTTTTTAATGGCTCTATCTAGAGCATCGTGAGTGTTGATAAGAAAACCAACTGAAAATGAAACGCTTTAGCTAATGCTAAGAAAGTTAGCATTCAATGTTGAAACGCCAACATTATGGTGATATATTGCCCCCTAATGGTTTGGAGTGTCATATCAGCCGTCGGTGAACACACTATTGATACGACAAATATTGTTCATGCTCATACCAGACAGGCAACACAGTGGTGCAGTGGTTAGCCTCATAGCAAGACGGCCCCTGGTTCCATTATTGGCCTGGGGACCTTACTATGTGGCGTTTGCATGCTGCGTGGGTTCTCTCCAGGCATTCTAGCTCCCTTCCACCTCCAGAAGCATCCAGAGCTTAATTGGTTGCTCTGTCTACTGTCTACTCTGCCTGTCCTTCATGAGGCCCTGCGATGAGCTGGTGACCCGTCCAGGGTGGACCCACCCGTTCACCCGTTGACAGCTGGGAGCGGCTCCAGCACTACCCCGATGGTGACCAGAGCAAAACCTTTATGGCGAGTACAGACCAGGAGAGCCGCTGGACACAGATGCCAAAACTAGCACAAGATGAATTTCCTGGATCACCAACATTACAGACAGCCAATAGCATGGGGTCAAAGGTCAGAGCCACAGCACCCAGACAACAACTGGACCAAATCCTCTGTCCCTGGAATTATTGCTTTTGTTATTGATGTTGTGCTCATCTTTAGTCTCTGTCAAATGTTAATTTATAATTGGTAATAAAGTATATCCTCCCAACACATTTGTTCTGATTTCTTATACAAATTGCGATAATGCTCGTATTTCTTCAGTCTATAGCTCTGTGGTCTGTAAAGTTCAACTAAACACCGATATAATATTGGATTCTTCAGCAGCTCAAAGTGGGTAATTATTATTATTATGTTGCTGTGTACATATTGTATTCATACTGTGTTATTGTCAAAAATACACACGTGCAAAATCAATTGAGCATTAAACCTGAAGCGGCTCAGATATCCAGTATTGAGTGCAGTGGATCCTCCGATACGTAAGCTGTTCGCTAAAATGAAAGGCGAAAGCCCGCTAAGCAATGTCCACAGAGTGTCTTCTGATATATATTGCTTCCACAGTACGGCTCCCCTGACAACGGCAATGAAAGTGGGCCACAGTGAGCCAACAGATCAGCCTACATCAAACATCTCCTCATATATTACAGACATAAAAAGTCATTATCCTCAGTGGAAATCGATAGCCGACGTGGTCAAGATGAAGAGACCCCCATGTGGTTTTCTGGGTCAGCTTACAAAGGAGCATTGCTGCAAATGATATCATTTTTCTATCATTAACTGGCCCTAAGGTCGAGGGCCATGTTTAAAGTTGAGGTATAACGTTACTTGTAATGTCTGGTAATGAATGGTCCTCTGGTCAGAATATGTCCAGCACTGATTGAACATGAGGAGCTGGACGCTCAATAAAGGCGGAGCTTAATGTGTCTGCGTTTCCATAGCATAGCGGCAATATTGAGGTGTGGACAGAGCTCCTATATGGTGGCAGGCTTTATTTTGAGAGCTTATTATCTGTGTGTTTGTCCAGAGGAGCTGTGTTTGTCTGCGGTCTGTAGCTCATGCAGTGGTCAATTCAGCTTCTGCCGTCATTATGATACTCCGCTGATCCCCGCAGAGAATCTCAAAAGTTACTGCAAGCAGAGCAGAAACTACTGGTAATTACAGCAACGTCACTACTGCTACTGTGCTAGTGATACTTCCTCCTCACTTCGTATTAATGCTGCCATATCTTATATCCTGTATCCAGATGTTCCGCCAGCAAGTCAGTCTGGAGCTCATTACCTATGCGCAAAAATGGGACCAATCACATGGGTCTGTCTCATGTAGGCGGGCTCAGATAAATGTACAGAATCTGTGTGACGACATCGCTGCGCTGTCAAAGTGGTTAAGAACGCAACAAAGATGGCTGCTGCTGATGAAGAACTGTTGTTGGAATCAGCTTTGGTGTCAAGAGTAAACATGTTGCCCAACATAGGATCCATTCCAATTCCATTGCCCATTGCCCTCCATCTTGTCCACAACAAAGTCTGCCATTGACTGGTTTCTGTCACCTTTTTTTTTTTCTTTCTTAAATGTTTCCTTTTTTAGATACTAAAAATCATGTGTCCTGAACTAGTAGAGCTAAAATTAAATACATCATGAAATCATTTTGGCATTTTCAGTCCTCCATACTCGTTTACATAGTCAGCACATACATGGAATGGTTCAGACAAATTGTTAAGGTTGTATTTCCTTTTTGTTACAAACTAAATTACAAGTTCAGACGGCCGTTTGTGTGCCTTCACCCTCTCTGCCTGGATCTGATCACAATTAAATCTTCTGTCATTTTCCTTTTTGTGTGATGAGCTGACATCATGTGAGTGAAACTCGTATATGAAAAGTGTTTGTTTCTCTTTTGTCCGGCAGATTAAATGTGCCACAAAGAACTCAGCAGCAGCGCTGCTTTTGATTGTGCTGTTTAATCAGAAGTGTTTGACAAACCCCAGTTAGCTTTGATTCAATGGGTGTGTTTGTCCGTACAAACAGGAAACAACACACACACACACACACACACAAAAAACAACAACAAAAAAACCAAACCACAGCTTCTCTTTAAACTCATCTGCCACGGCACACAAACACACACGGATGAATGAGCCTGTGGTTGGTGCATCGGCTGACACTGGAGGCCCATATCCGCTCTGCTTTTTGACACAATGCCTCTATTGCTTCAGTGAAATCATTCAAAAGATTCAGAGGGGCATGGCAGGGGGGCAAGTCCGAAAATGACTTAGCACCTCGACATCGGGTGACTCACCCCTCCATTCTTTGTGTACAACCCATTAAATCACCCCGAGCGCTGCTGAAAGGGAGCATTTGGTCCTAAAGACGTGTTTCATCAAAACTGCAGGCTTTCTGCCCCCACTTTGCCACTTTAGGTGATTTTTTGTTCGGCGTTCCAGAAACAGCATGTCACAGACCTGATCACATGTGGTCACACAAACATCTCACAGAACCATTTGGGTTTGATGGTGTCAACAGTGTCCCATTTTAAATGAACAGGACTGATTAAAGAGCTGATAACCGCCATCATGTCACAGGTTAACTGGGACTGTGGTTGTTTGATATGGGTACAAACTCATTTTAAAAGAAAAGATCCTGCGTAAGCCGAGCTCGTTGGTGATGGTGGTCAAATTTATCATTTCCAAGTATGAGTCTCAAGGCTTTCAGACTTGTGACTCGGTTCACGTGGTTCGGACTAATTTAAGGGAATGATGCATGTCTTTCAGCTCCGTTCCATTATGTTTCAGCCACTGTGGCCCAGTTTAATGTTCACACCTGACAAATGAGGTCACATGACAGGTAACTCAGTCTTTGTGCAATTTTAGTCACCCGGTTTAATCAGTGCTCCATGGACCAACAGAGAAATTGATTTTCCTCCGCCGGTCCATCAATTCAAAAGTCAGTTCAAAGGTTAGTCTTGTGGAGAAAATCATGAATGCACATGTTTCCATGGTTTTCAGTTTATTCCTATTATTATTCCTATTAGTAGTAGTAGTAGTAGTAGTAGCAGTATTATGATATTTTCACATGAATTGTTTCACATATTTCAATTTCATGTTCAAAAAGGAGTGGGTGGAAGCTTTTCTTCCGACCCCCATTCCATGTCTCATAATTTACATATTTGTATATTCAGCTGCCTGATTAACAGCAAACCATGACCTGTGCAGGATCAGCAGCTGACAAACAATGCTCATCTGACTTTATACATCAACGTTGAATTTGAATTGACAGAATCAAATATTTGAAGTGTTCCAAACTCCAGTTAACTCCATGCATTTTTTCTCCATCTCTGGTTCAGACACACACACACACCCACACACACACACCAGACTCTCCTGACAAAGAATCCCTTTAGCCGTCTCACAGATTGTTTTGTCTCTATGTGACATCCAGTTCAGAGGCTGCATTCTTACAGGAAGACACAGTGAGGCTTCTCACAGCCACATCGCCTCGCGCCTCCTTTTCTCTTCACACATCCCGTCTTTGCTCTTCTTCCTTCTCACCCTCACCGGTCACCCCTCCCTTTCACTTCCTCCTCTATTCATCCTCCTCACCCCTAAAGCGTCAAGACAGCCTAATTGAAAAGATTTCTTTACAGTCTGAAACTGTATTTTGTGCTCTTATGGCTACAATAACAAACCATACAGGCTCTGATACGACCTAGAGGAACGTTCCCTACATTAGCATGAGCCTCAAAACTATTTCAGGCACCTTTACGCTTCTGCATCAAATCGATGGCGCAGGGTTCGCGTCGACGCGTTGCCTATGGTGTATCTTGATGTGCGCCGCAACAGAAATGTAACGATACGTAAGCAGAACATCATGCAAAACTTGTCGGTGTTGCTGCGGTAACAAGAGCCGCTCACTTTCATTTGCTATCGCTTGACGTAAACAAAGAAAAACGCTGCTAACTGCAAGAAACAAAACACAGCATCGAGATTCAACGCAGACTCACGACCGCGTAGGACACCTGCGTATGGTACAGCGTAGGGTTCATGTCAGTTTGTAGGCAGAATCATAAATCAAGGGTTAGTGTCAGTTTTCTGCAACTCTCACGGCTTTTGTCAACCGAGGACAACCGGTGAAAATCCTACCTGAGCTCAGATGGAGAGATGACGACCGATGATGAAGGTTGTCCTACTAGTGGGTCCAAAAGTTCCAACTAACTCACTGAACTAAAACAGCTCCGGTCTCCCAGCAGACGTATACAAACAGACTTTAAGCCACAGCGTTCTGTAATGACACCTACTGCCAGCAGGGGTCTTGCATTTAAGCCTGGAAAGAATCAATGGACCAAAGAAAAAAGCTGCAATCTGTTCCGTTGACCCATCAATCCATTCAACCTTGTCCCGACACTGACTTTTTCTAGAAGGGTGTCGTCTGATTTCCTCCTTTGCCTTATATCTTCATCACTACAGAAGCTAAAACTGACATTTACAAACATCAAGCCAAGGGTAAACTACTGACGTCGTAGGTTCCTGCAGACATATCGACAACGTACCAATGTTTCCACGCAGAGCAGCGGCGGTAATGTGATCATATTTGTACAAACGATAGTCAACAGCAGGAGGCAGGCTGGGACGCTGACGATACCACCAAATACCAGACTGGCAGGTTGAGTCTCTGGGTGGATTTTCTGTGTCTAAACCCAAACCAGATGTGAACTGTGGTGTTGACTCGTCATGAAGCATCATCCTCTTTCACCCTATATTTTCAAATATAGACACTGACGTTAGTGGTCGCATGCTGAAAGGTTAAATTCCACAGTTTTACTGTGGCGACTGGGTTTTAGTAGAAGTCGTTTTAACGTGTTCACAATTACGAGCTCTTTGTTCGTATTTTTTTTTTTTTTTTTCCCCCGCAGGAGGACAGTCTCCCGGCTGCATGTCGCTGAGGTCACTTCTGTCTCGGGCTGTGGAGACATGCAAGAAGACAACAGGTCGGTGATTAATTCTTCCATGAAGCTATTTAAGGGTTTAAAGTCTGTGGTCAAATTTTTAAATCGATACAGAGACCTGACGGCGAGCCAGCGCACGGTGGCTACAGCAGGAAAGGTTTATGTTCACACCTCTTGACCTTGGTCATAATTTGTGCAGTTGTTCTCTGCATCAGCTGCAGGCGGGAGAGCCAAACTCATTTGTGAGGAAAGCGCATTACAAGAACCTTTTCTACCTGCTTTTATGCAGATTTTGAATGCATTAAGGACTAAAAACGTGTGAAAGAGAGACATATACATGCACCGTTAGTCATCAATAACAGCAGTTAGAGGAGACGCAAGAGGTCATTTTAGATTTAATTTAACCACATAGGCTGTCATATTCTCAAATAAACCAGCACGGAAATTTAAAGGACTTCCATTTTCTATCTCGGAACATATCTGACACATGACACAAGCATTTCATTCACGCCTCAGAGCTCCCGTCCACATTGCAGCCTTTTGTCAGAGAAGCAGACAGACTGTGCATCTATTGTAGCCGCGCACTCGCCTCCCTACAAGGACTTGTACAATTTCAGGCAGTACTTTCAGAAAAGAGAGAAAAGCCCCCTCCCCATCCTAAATGAAATCATTCTCTCCTCGCTGTTCTTCAGTCTGTGATCTAGTTGACAACTGAGCTCTGCCAGGAAAAGAGAGAGAAGTAGATAAGACAGACAAAGCCAAAGAGAAAGAGGGTAGCCCGAGATGCCCTTTGCCCCTCCTCAGACTTACAACCCCCCCGACAATCTCCAAGGATGTTGTGAGTCAGTAACAATCAGAACATTCATACAACTACTGCCATTTCTCTCCACTAAGGTCTGTGATTTGCCAAGCACTCGTTCTGAGATCCACCAGCAACCGAGCCAAGAACCCCCCCACCAAGCCACCTCCTCCCCGCTGAGAGCACCCCTGTAGTGCTGAGAAAATGCCCCCGCCGTGTCCCCTTCAAAATGTGTGTGAATTCCAAATAACGTTCCCCAGCCAAACGCCGCTGGCACAGAGCCGAGCTGACGAGCCTGAGAGGCACTCACTCCCACGGAGATAGTACGGAGGACGGCGAGTCACATTCTTTCCCCTTCACCACTGGAATTCAGGACGAGGCTGCCTGACTTTGGATTAGTTGTCTGTAAACTCTTAGATTACGATATGAACATAAAGACACGCTGAAAATCCTTCATGTCGAGTCTGGTGCCATTTCAGCCCAAATCCAAGACAAACCTCCCTGTACTCGGCTGCAGCCAGAACAACTAACCTGGGGACAACTGAGGAAACATCGGGACAATTCGCTGCTTTGCCGCGATGTTTGGCTGCATTTTATAACTTGGCGGATTCATATAAACAGATATTTTAACAGAAAGATGGGTCATAAGGGATTTGGCTCGCTGGGAACAAATAGACCCTTTCAACTTTGGTTGGTGGTTTTTGGCAAGTGCTTTTAAATTTAGAAACAACCATCACTAGGCTCTAGTGTCAAAGGTCATCCAACAAGTTGTGATGAAGACCATGTGATGAAACGCATGTGTTTGTGGTTGTGATGTGAGATCCATAAGGAAGATACATGGGAGTGTTTTGTCCTTTTCAATGGATACTTTTTGGTAACATGAGTTGAAAAGACACAGCTTGTCCATGTTACTGGATGGGTACTGAGACTTGGAGGATGGAGCACAATGAGTCCTTTAACACAACATAAGGTCAGGGCAAAGGGAGATGCACATGATCAGGGAGAGGTGCAACAGTCAGCAGGCAAGACACAGTCATCAGCAGAAACTGGTGGAAATCCAGACCAGTTCAAGATCAAGACTCACGACGCTAGAACATGGGCAGGAGTCGGGACAAACGGGCACAGAAAGGTAAAGAACACAGTTCGAATTAAGGATGAGGGGATGCAACCACCCCTGGGAAACTTGACAGGACGAGGGGGACGTGAAACACCGACTCATGGGCCGGTCCAGGGCATGGCATGGGCCACCCCCTCCATTAGCCAAAAGTAGTCTCTTAGTAGGTCTAGTTAGCTTCGAAATGATTCGACAAACACAAGAATGTTATTAAAGGAGATGTGGACAGTGGACACAAAAGTAGTAAATCAATACTATTCTGGTGTGTGTAACCGCTCCAAAACTCCGTGCCCCGCTTGGACCACCCTAATGGAAAATGTCACAGACTGTTAGTGTTGTCCCGTTTGCAAACGATTCATTCGAAAGAACAGATCTTTTGGGTGAACGAACTCTACTGAATCACTTACTGAAATTATTGGTTCATATGTGCGGCAGTGAGCTGCTGTGGGTGAAACCGATTCGGTCATTCCTCCTGGCAAATGAATCGAACGGCACAAACCACTCACTGAGGTATCTGAACACTGAGGTATAAACATATTTAAATACGTTATAGGCCAGAACATGATCTAAAATACACTACAGCGGAACTGAACAATTCGGTGAACAAATCTTGAATGAACGTGTTCTAATGATTCCGTAGGCTAAAAAGAACCGTTTTGCCCGTCACTGCAGACCGTCAAAATAAAAAGAGGAAGAGTGGGACAGCATGAGACCGAAGGAGCAGTATGGTTGAGTTTCTGTAAATGGATTTTCACTGCATTCAACAGACAGAGAGCAGCATCTTGTACCTATCAGCTACAGACACAGCGTCACAATGTGACGGGGACGAGAAGACTGAGAGAGGTGTCAAGAAAATTGTGATAAAACTCGCTGCCACTTGGAACAAGTGAGGAGGACACGTGTCCACCCCCCCCACACACCATCCCGCCCCTGCTGGAATCAGCTCCCCTCGTCCTCGCCATTTTATGGACCAAGTAATTAAGTGGTAATTGGAAGTGACATGCAGTACATCACATTTACAGTCAGCCACAAAATGTGAATATGGCTGGGCTGAAATCTTAATAACGCAACCACTTTGGTTGTTTTTGTCTCTCACCATAAAATAAAAAAAACATCAGGCAACAGTTCTGTTTTTTTTTTTTGAATTGTTTTTTTTTAAATTCAATACAGTTGTGGGTTTGTGAACTTGAACCGTTTACAAATGTGGCGTTTTGCTCCCATTTCGTTGAGTATTCTTATTTTAGAACATTGATTTGAATGCACCCCCCCACCACACACACCCCCATCCAAAGGCAACCAGCTAAACTGAACCCCCAAAGAAACAAATGTACTATTCCTTCTCAGCAATAAACCAACCATTATGAACACTTTACTCTTCAGGGGAGGGCCACCACAAGAGTTCCAGTGTCATGTGGAAAAACACTGCCAGCAGCAGCAGCAGAGGAGACGTTCACTTGATGGATTATCTCGGTGAAGACTTGCCAGTAGCACGAAAGGTGGAGAAATTATAGCCACCCTATTAATGTGATTGAGCAATCAAGCTGAGAAAAACGTGTGTGTGTGTGTGGGGGGGGGGGGGGGGTCAAAAGTAACACAGTAAGTGGATTCATCATTGTCACTTGCACTGAGCAGCATCACGATTTGGATGCAAAGTACAAACGTCCGCCGTCGATCTTTTGTTGAAACAGACCACACAAACTCCTGTTATGACAAATACAACTCGTAAATTAACCGTAATTTCATGCGGTGCCAGGTTTGCTGCAGGAGCCTGGCTTTTGTGGAAGCGTGAAGGTGGTGTGTGTGTGTGTGTGTGTGTGTGTGAGGCGGGTTGTGGGGTTGGGACAAATTGTTCGTACATCTTAGGAGCTGTTAATGAGAGAGGCTGAGCACTGTCACTTTTTCTTCTCAAGGGGAAAATGTTTTTTACTTCAGAAACGCTGAACGCTGAAGTAAAAACAGTCAACAAAAATATTTGTTTTTTATAGATTTAGTTTTGATCACATTCAGTGGTGGATTTAGGCAAGGACGACATGAGATATTTATAAGTTTACAAGCAGATCATTTTATTTAATAGTTATTGTGTGTGTGTCTGTGCGTTTGAAGATACTTGTTAATTCTGTCATTCCCATGTAAAATTGTAAATGCACTCATTTCGGGTGAGATGTAAACTGCATTTCATTGCCTCTTTTTTATCCTGTGTGATGACAACAAAGTGAAATCTTCTGAGTTCCCAGCAGTCAGTCTACTCATCCATTCCTCCGTCACTGTAGTTCTTATCACGTACAGACTGTAGCAACAACCTCCAATCATAATAATCCTAATAGGAAACACATTGTCACGATGGTTGAGGTCCAGAGCGTTTTGTGGAACACACACACACACACACACTCACATACACACAAATTCATGTTAAAATACACCCTGTCAAGGTCATGCCCGTATGTGGCATGCACAGGTTGGCTGGAGCCGTTGCTCTGAGCAGCTGATTATGGCGTGAAGGAATCCACAGCGGTGTTACTGGACAAACTGCTGCGTCTCATACAGACACAAAAGGACACAGTGAGCATCGTTATAGGACGCCAGCGGCCCTGAAATGGAGACCAGCTGGTTTTCGTTCAGCTGATACCTGCTCTCCAGTCTGGAGATTGAGCATTTCTAGTTCTGATTCTCCTTGTGCACCATCCACCTGCACTTCTTCTCCTGTGTTTCAGGGGCTTTCACACCTAAAAAGGTAAAACCCAAAGTTTGTATGTCTGCGACACTTGGTTCGGGTTTCACACTGCATAAATACCAGCGAACCAAGTGATCAACTGCCGTTCTGTCCTCCTTACTGACGTCCAGACTGAGAGCACCTCTTTTGGGCAGACCCTATTTTGCTTCTTTGGTCCAGGGGAGCTTTCACATTTAAGTATGGTCAAAGTCAAAGTGATTGTTTTAAAAATGCAATGGTCTTTACTTAAATTCATATTACATATAACAACACAAGTGCATTGTATATATGAAATATTCCATGGAGATCACATGAAACATGTATCCACTGACTCAACACCAATCCCCCTCAAACACAGTCCTAATACTGCTGAAATGATCAGGAATTGTAAGTTGTTAATTGTAAGTCATTAAATTCACGTTGTGCGGTGCCTCCTAACAGCTGGATACATCCACTCAGTAACTCTTCCTCACTGTCACCTACCAGACACACTGGAAAAAAAGCAGGTGAGCTTTTCACGAGCGCATTACGGTAATAATTGTGAAGTGGCGTATGTTGTTCAGACGAGTGTTGTTCTGATCATATTGCTCCCTGCTCTAATTTGACAAAACCACTTAGGCTCTGCCACTTTCACCGTCATTTCCACTTGGCCCAGAGTGGATTTAAAGCCACTGGAAACGAAGTGCAGCGGGTGACATCATCCCCTCGCTCCTCTGTGAGTGTTTCTCCTCAGACCTGAAATGTGATTTTTGGGCCAACTTGTGTGTGAAATTTGTGTGATGACTTCAAGAGTGTACGTGTGTGTGTGTGTGTGTGTGTGTGTGTGTGCGCATGTGTGCATGTTGCACAGTCAGAACGATTTTTATAGAGACCAGGCTCTTTAGATGTGTAAATTCAGTGACCGACTCCATGACATCATGACGGATGAGTAAATCATATCAAAGTTTCATTGGATGAGTCACGCGTGTGCTAAAACCTGCTGGGAATCCCATTCTGGAGGCTGTGTAGTGTCCTATGTTTGGTCCTTACGTATGTCAGACTAATATACTGACTTAATTAGAAGCAAAAAAAAAAGATATGAAAAGAAGCGTATACACTCTTACAAATAAAACTGCAGGTGTTTCCGACTTTCTTATATCTTATATCATATAACTGTGGATGCAAGTAAAGGGAACCGGTTCTACTCATTGATTTTCCACAGCAGCTTTCCATAGTACAATATTTACGAAATTATCACTGGCCATTTTACGCACCAATAAAAAAAGGCCACATTCCTACAATTACACATCTTCCAGTATCTTCCAGTAACCACATCAGTGTGGCGTAACTGTAAAACACATCAACAACGAAAACAGCCTTCAGGGCTGAAGGTTAACATATTAACTCTCTGTCACCATGTCGACATAAACTGTGTTTTTATCAGCATGTGATGACCAAATGTATTGATGTAAATAATTGTATTTGTCATTTTTATTCTATTTTATCTTTATGACTGTGTGCAGTGTTTAGACTTTTTATCTTTTGATATTCTGTTAAATGTCTGGCACCTTACACCACCACAAATTTTTGGTATGTACAATCATGCTTGGCAATGAAACACGTTGGTTATAACTCAGATTCTGAAAAAGAACAGAAAACCCACAGCAGAGACCAAAGCCTCCAGAGCCTCCACTCCACCAACGTAAAGTCCCCTCTCCTCTGCTGCTGCTGTCAGACGGCGGTTGGTCTCCAAACATATTAGTTTATGCAGCCACCTTGAGACCAATTCACTCTTAATTGGAAAGTGAACTTATTGCACTTCATTATATCATATAACAACAGTGAGGTTATTGCTGAGTGTGTTCACATAATTGCAACGAGCAAGAGCCTCTCCTACACATAACATCCACAGGCTGCTGCTAGAATTAAAGGGGACCATTAATGCTCATTTCCAGCTTGCTTCTTCTTCTTTCTTTCTTTTTTTTTTTTTTTTCCGGGACACCCCTGGAATAGATTATAAATGGATTCTTCAGTGGCTTTTATGCTTACGCGTAGTTCATCCTGTCTAAAACAAGCTGCTGTGAAAGCTGAGGAATAAAAATAAGAAATGTATTGGTCTATACACAACTTAATTGTGTGTAGACAAGTATATTTATACATGTTGCGTTAGCTTCGAGTAGCTCATTAATATACACACTGGGGGAGTGATTAGCACTGCCTCAAGGTTGGAACTGGCTGGCCGCGTTGTGCGTTTCTGTTTGGCTTTCCACAGGGTACTCTGGTTTACCACCCCCCCAAACAGCTGTCAACCAGTGACTCGCCAGCCCATCGCGACAGTGTTAACCCCTGCACTCTTTGGCCTTGTTCACGCTGCCGGCTGCCCAATTCTGATATTTGTCACATCCAGATGTGACCCAAAACACATGTGGAGGTGGTGTGAAACACGATTCAATTCCAAGTTGTACAAATGCGTCTTCAGTCACGATGCTCTGGTTATCAAATCAGATATCAGAGGACAAGAAGGGCACTAGACGGTCCAAGAACATCCGGTGCGTGCGGTGCGTTCCAAAGTTCGGACGTAAGCTTTGATCATCAAAACCCCTCGTTGCGCATGAAAAAAACATGTGCAGACTCAGCAAATCCGTCTGTAAAAGGATTCGCCGCCCCTTCAGTCACTGTACGACCCGCTCAATCAACCGAGCTGTCCCTAAATTCTCCATAGGTGTGAATGTGAGTTGTCTGTCGGTGTTGTGATTGACCGGCGACCAGTCCAGCGTGTGCACCACCTCTCTCCTAGCCGGGACTGACTCCAGAACAGCGTACCCCTGCGAAGGATTAGTGGTCTGAAATGGGTCGATGGAGTGAAGAATGTCCATCGTTTTCTTCACCGTGCACATTCATTGTAATTGTGAGAACCTGGAACCAGCGTTACCCACAATGCAACGCCATCTCTAACTGCACTGCGGGGGTCTGGGGGACATTTGCCAGCTCCGACTAATTAAGCCTCAAGCAGCTTACGTCAAACAGAAACGAGTTGCAGGCTGCAGGAGTTCTGGTAGCCTTAGCGCTCTCAGTCCGGTGTTTGTCAGGGATTTAACCCCCCACCGTAGGGCTCAGCTCCCAGGTGTGAGTCTCTCAGGCACATGGAGAAAAGTCTTTAGATTGTACACTCAGTAACGCGGTGAGACTCTACCCAGCCAGCATCTGCTGCTCAGTGAGTCAGCTCACTATCTGCGGCCGGGGCCTGAGTCACTGTGGCATCCAGGAAAGAGTGTTAAGCAGATATCCCGCTCCCCCCGAGCTGAGCAAGAACTGCTGATGTCATCCAGCTACACTTTTGTTTCCAGTAAGTCCAAATAGTGTTTCAGTTTCCCTGGGTGACTTCATGGCCGGTTTGTGAGCGTGTCTGCTCGGCTTTCACTGGGCAAAGACGCTGATGTAGGTGACGAGCCACAGAGCAAAAAGGAATATTGTTTGCCACTCAGCACAGTTTATTGGAGTGTAATAATCAAATCATTAAATGATATTTATGTAACAAAAGATGGCTGGAACATAACTTTGTAGGCCTTTGTAAAGCAAAAGTTAAAGTTTTAAATAAGAAATGTAGAAGAGGAAGGAGGAGACATACTACAGTAGCTTTCATAAAAGATGTAGACTTCAAAAATTATTGAAACATACCACCAATGGCAGTGAAGGAACTCCAACCCGGCTCTGTTTACACGCTGGGTTTCATACCACACAACCTTCAATTTCCTGTATGTGCGTGGCAACAGTGCATAGCTGAGACTCCCCAAATAGAAATTGTTTACAAAACTCTTCTAATAGTGTTAACGGATGCAACGTGGACACACCTCAGCCGCCACACTATCTGGAAGACTACAACAGTTGCAGTGAGTCACTGAAAAGCACATTTTGCATGGTTTTGGGTTAGGAAGAAGTGGCACTGCAGCAAAAAAATTGCACATGTCTGATGAAAACTTGAGGTAACTTCAGGGGAAGAAGAATACAAGCCGCTGACACTGTTGCCGGCATTTTCACCCTCAGTGGACAATAATCATGCTCTAATAAACACTGACTGGACTTTACAACACAGAAAAAAAAGAGGCAAAATCGTCTCGTCAAACATCAACAATTCCATGGTAATTTTCAATGGTGCAGAGGGGGTGGATCCGATTGTCTCCAGCAGCCATTACAAACCATGGACTCGGGAAACCGAGACTTAGCACAAACGGACAAAAGCAGTTATTGTTCATTCATGCATGGCAGGGAAAAGCTGATAATATCCAGTTGTTGGGACTAAATTGTATTTTCACTCCTTACCAGCACCATGTGAGGTAGGACACAAAGTCTATAACAATGGTTTAAAACCAACTA
Source organism: Aeoliscus strigatus (assembly GCA_901007665.1). NCBI lineage: Eukaryota > Metazoa > Chordata > Actinopteri > Syngnathiformes > Centriscidae > Aeoliscus > Aeoliscus strigatus. The sequence goes on from CAAKHB010004565.1 coordinate 168,740, forward strand.
CGAACCGAATGCCAAATTCAGAAATTCTTCAACATGGGCACTTCAACATGGGAGAACTTGATAAGATCCGCCCACTTACACGCACACACACACGCACACGCACACACACTATATATACACTATGTGTATTCAGTACATAATCATGCCCAAATGATGAATGTGAATATGACCAAAAGCACAGCGTGGGATCTTTTTCTCCATGTTCCGCCTGCTGGTGAGGCTCAATTGTGTGGTGAGGCCTCTTAGCGCCATGTTCTTCCCCGTCTGATGTGCTTGCACAATGTAAGAAGTGCTTGTTTATTGTTATAATCATGTTCTATCTCTTTTCATACCCACCTGCCTTTACGCTTCGAAAAGGCTTGCACAAAGTTTTTTTTTTTGATGACTTTGCAAACCCCTGAACAGGACACAGCAACTACAATTATCAGCACTTTCTTTGAGCCAAGGCTATCCCCTTATAGCCAAGACTATCCATTATCCAATCCATGCTGTTTTTGTAAATCTTAACAAAGTAAGTGTTGTCAGATGAGACCACACTGCTGACAAATAACACTCATCTCAATGGGTCAAATGTAAACTACTCAGTGCTTCGCACAACTGTTTCATGAGGTGTGAATTGACACATGGACAGGAAAAGTCAAAGGGCTGAAGTTGTGGTTTGGAAGTCATTCGTGGGGTCTGAAACAACTGTAATGCTGTACTGTGGAAGGTCGGTATCCTTACATCCAGTTCCTGCTCAGCTACCGGAAGCTTCATCGTGTCACCATTAAGTTCTGTGGCTCCTCACACCAGCGTTCACCACGCCAGAGGCAGAGCTAGTCTGGGTCACTGCAGCTCCTTCCAACTACCACACAGTTAGTGTAAGCATGACTAAACCCCTACCAGAGAGATACCAAGTCCCCTCGGCCCGTCTTCACAGGAAAAATTCCCCAAAGCCTCATACTCCTCACTGCGGGCCACAGACATGTGTAATTAGGAATAAAATACAGCAGTGAGGAGGGCAGGGTGGGCCTGGGCTGTTATAACACCGAGGGGAGCCGAGGCTCAGGGCCGTAGAGCTTTGAGCTGCCAGTGCACAGAGACAATTAAGTCCAAATGAAAAATTGATTTCCACTCATACTGAATGGATGTTAAAACAAAGCACGTAGTAAATACCATCTGGTGACAGGCGGGAGTGCTGGCCGCAGTAGACAAAGCCCCTTGTTAGCCTCGGCAGCGCCAGCGTATCGATCGCTCGCGGTGACAAAGGCGACTCTAAACGGAGCCAAGAAGATATATAATTCAATAAAAATATGGGGGGATCTCAGATTGTTTGTGGCAACACGGGCACACGGGTGGCAACTTTAATATGTTCCTGTTGTTGAGTCTGTTGGCAGCCGGCACATAATGGATGGAGGGAACACAGAGCGCACACACTGACGCCTATGGAGCTGCACAGAGACCGATGCAGTTTAGGAGTTTCCACCATTATTATTGGTGAGACACCATCAATATTAGACCACTAAACAATATAACCTGCTGTTCAAAAAAGCATCACATCATCACACAGATATCCATTTTTTTCTCATTAATGAAACTGTTATTGACACATCTCCAAACTATTTCCGGTAATATTTTATCTCTTTGCTAGCTATGCTGTGGGCATAGCTAGCAGTCGTCTTCTCCTTTCCTGCCGACAACGTTAAAGCTTCCGCATGACAAGGACATTCATCTGAATCTGATAAAAAAACAAACTCGGCTCCTTGTTGGTCATGATGTTGCTGCTGCTGGTAGTAACACCATGACAGCGTCATTGTCACATTTATTCATTAGCCTTCTATGCTAAGTGGTAAACGGTGCTACCTAGCTAATTTCATCTCTCTGGTGCTGCAACTAGGTCATACACGCGCCCCCTTACTGCCAATCCATGTCCAGTGCAAGGAGACACAGCAGACATCACAGATGAGGACAGAATGTGAATATGTCATTATCTAGTAGTATGTGTGAATCCTGAACCAAACAGATAAAATGTTGACGCTGGAGCAGAAACTTTGGTCTGGACCTTGGTTCGGACTTTTAGGTGTGAAAGCCACCTGAGTTTTTAATTTGGACTAAATCATTTAGGGTGACGTTTACTCTCTCTGAACCACTCATTGTATGATATTATATCAAGTCATTTTGTGATATATTCTGCTTATTTGGACAAATGCGTGGTCGAGCGCACACTTCATTCTTCCTCCTCCCCTCTGAGCAGATCATGTTTGGGGTTCAAAATGGCTCCAATCCTGCAGGTGCTTTCAATGAGTTTGATTAGTTAGACGACCGCTCAGGTGGAAGGTGTGTGAGGCTCATCAGGTACAATGAGTGAAGACACCTGTGTGTGTGCATGCACGCGTCTATTAAGTGGGTGAAAACTCCTGGCAGACTTTTTAAATGCAGCCACCCCATGTTGACCACAAACATGTCCACTCCCTCAAGCGAACGCTGTTTTGTCATCTGACATTTCCACGTTTAATTTGTCACATCAAAGAGTTCTGGTCTTTTTGACAATGCTCTGTTGTTGCAGCGTAAATTGAAGTGGGTCTTCTTTTAAGGATCCTCCCTCCACTGAATCGGAGCTGGGATTTCTGACTTGAAGCGATGCAGAGAATGTGATAGCATCGCTAATCCTGGCGGTCTTTGCATGGACTTATACACCTCAGTAAATCAAGAGAGGGGATAGATCTTCAAAGCAGACGGAGGGAGAGACGGAGGCAGGCGGGATGACAGACCAGGGGAAAAGAAACGGGATGGACAGAGCAGAGGACGGAGGGAAATGGAGACGATGAGGATAGTTTGTCTCAGAGAAAACCTCTGTTAATTCCTGTCTGTGGAGCATAGAAGGTGGAAGTACCTGCAGCACAAAAAATATTTCTATCAGCCTTTGTTTTATGTTATTGTTTCATGCTACACCAGTCAAGAGAACAAAAGATGGAACTTCACCAACGGCCATTTCCATTTGCTTTTACAATCCCTTCAATAACAACAGTTCCTACTTGCCTACACATGTTCAAAATCCTTAATGTGAATCTATAAAACTGGGTATACACCATTTAAATGTTTATTTCCACTACATGCAAAAGGCTCAAATCCTAAAAAAAAAAACCAAAAAACAATCTGCCAGTTGCAGATTTCAGTGACGTCCCACAATGGACCAACACGACAAATCATCCATTAATGAGCTGCGGGAGGGGGCCGAGTTTCCAGCACCAACCGTAGAGACGCCCTTCAGACTAAATGACAGTGATACTGAGCTAACTGTGAAGTGTTTGTGACAGACAGAACCACAGGGCATGATGCAGTCACTTCTAGACATGGAAACCACGATGACTCGATGCTGTTACTGTATATACCTGTTCTGTCAATTAGTTAAGCTGTAATTACTCTATTTACGAAGCATTTCATCTCTTTGTTTCTAAGGCGGTATGTCACTTTGGGTGCTGGGATCTAATCCAATAAATGGGACTGTTTGCCAATGCTGTTAATTTGCAGATGCTTATATTGTACTGGCTCATCGTGTTCCTGCCCAGAGGAATGTCCTGCATGTGGCAATTTGGGAGAAATCCCATCCACCCTCCCGTAAAGTGCCAGGAAATGATCAAACAAGCTGCCCTTCCCACATTTGAATGCAGCTCTCTCAGTTAATTACAGCCCGCAGCATCATGGGAAAATGCCCCTGATGTTTTGTGGTTATCTGAAATACACAGGACAATTGCAGCCCATTAAGGTTGAACTGAGATGTGTTTGAACTTGTTGGTTTCGGCACCTGCGGGGCCCAGGGGAGAGGACTGGGTATGAGCAAATCTACTGCCTTCTTAGACAGTATTTCTTGAGTTTGGATTTTTTTTAATTCACTCCCACTCAATAAACCAACGTCCTGAGGTACTTTCACAAGCACCTTCGCTCCTGCAAATGTATCTTTGACATTAGCATTATCAGATGTCACCTAATGATGAGTAATAATGACGTGGGTCAGCAGAGCCACATATTAATCCTGTCTGCATTCATTCCTCAACACATTCGTTACCACCGGCTTGATCGGGAACCGACCGGCTATGACTCCCTCACATTAATGCGATGGCCATTTCCACGAAAACTGAAAATGACATTTTCCTGTAGGAATTGAGACCACTTCTTACTCCCCCCAATAAATGATATATGATGTATTCTCTCCAGGTACTCCGGCTTCCTCCCACCTCCCAAAGCATGTTAAGGCCAATTGGCTATGATGTGAATGGTTGTGTGTCCTCCATGTGGCCCTGTGATGAGCTGTTGGACTCGTCCAGGTTGCACCCTGACGCTCACCCGTTGACAGCTGGGATCAGCTCCAGAACAACCACAACCCGAAACCGGAGCAAGCGGGAGAGGATTAATGGCAATGCAGAGGATCTGACGGAAAAAGTTGATTTCAGGTCCACCTCTCACTCTACCCCCCAAAACTTCCAGGGCTTTGTCAATCCCAATAGGTCTCCTACACAAAGTTTGAGCGACCACTATCTACTACTACTTTCTCCCACGTTACACCCATCATGCTCAGAGAGTCATCGCCATGCCGACAGTCAGAGATTGTCAGCCTGTGGCCTGTAGACCATTACGGGCCCAGCGGCAGACCAACATTAAAGTAGCTCAACAAGTGATTTTGTAATTTGGGGATGATATTTGTACATCAATCAGTTTTACACCAGGAATCAATTCAAAGTAGCATTTTCAACCTTAATCAACTTGTCCGCACTGTTGAAGGATGTGCTGTACAGGGTTTTAAGTGCAATACGCCACAGCACCTTAGTCCCATGTCCAATAGATTCAAACTCATTCACTGAGGTATAATTCACACTTCATAGCCATAAGTAATGATCTAATCTAAGTGCGACTCAGCTGTTACATGAATTTAAGTCATTTGTCTCAACAGTGGAGTCGCATCTTCACCTCAATCACAGGCAGTGTGCGGTGCTGAGGTGGTTGTTTTCTGCAGAGGAACGAGTCCAGTCTGGGTGTAGGGTTACATACTGTATGTCATGGGGCAGAAAAAAAAAGGTTCACAGTATTATTCTATGTCCAACAACATCTCACATTTCAGCATGACCTGGCCTGGCCTCATTTGTGGAAGCAGAAAAGCTCCCAAACATCTGACATGGTGAGTGCTCCTGCCTCAATGGGACAACATTCCACAAGTCTCAATCAATCAATCTTCTCGTTAATTCTGTGTGAAGGAGTTCTCTGGATTGAATCGAATGGGTAATAAATTGACTATATCCCCGTTGAAATGTACTTACGCCGATATTTTTGTGTCGTAAACCAATTTCTGAATGAAATCTCCTGCAGGCATGAATCAGCACAACCAACAGTCAGAGCTGAGTAGAGAGATAAATCAACTAAACGCAGCACATGCATGCACACACAAAATCTAGCAAACAAGCGTGAGGGAATACGTGCATCCATGTGCGCTGCGGATGGAGGTTGCAGGATGGTGAGAAGGGTTGACAGCACCAGCAGAACAGCCCGCGGCGCTCTGCGCATGAATTAGCTTGTCTTCGCAGGAGAACCAGTTCACCATATCAGAGTCAAGGAACCCTGAGGTGACGAGTTGATTTGTTTCACACAATTCAAATGACCTGTTTTTCTTTTTTTTTTTTTCTCATACTCACTGACAAATGTACCTCCCCTCCCCAGCATTCACTCATCGAATCCCATTTGAGATTTAATTAATTTGATTTAAGATGCCGTTCAGTGCTAGTTCACAGGGTAAAAGGTTCGCTCAGGTCTGAACCGCATTTGCAACAACATGCTCACTACTTAGATACCAGAAGAAAACATGTTGCTTGTCATTATTTTCACACTAGAACACTGTGTACTAGCAGACCGTCCAATTATTCACATAACGAGCAGCGACCCAAAAAAAAAAAAAAAACAATATTAGAGAAAGGGAATAAATGTGACTTGGTTGTCTTGGTAACAATGGTTGCCAAATCAATACCCGCTGACAGATAATGGCTAATAATATCCAATAGTCTCAGAAATGAAAACTCACCGTGAAACTCTTGCTGAACTTCTTATTACAAAGAGTATCAACATATCTGATGACAACAACAAACTCAACATTGTCACTGCAATGAAGAGAACTGTACAGTTTGGGGGGAAACTCTGGTGGGAAGACGTATGTAAATACTGTTTATTAAAGCTGTCACTCACCATTAATGTGATATTCTTCAAACTGCAGGAAGTCACCAGTACAAGAAGTTGCCAGTTCAAACTGATTCTTGCCACATTAATCAACATTTTGCTTCGTCATCGCGCAATTGGGAATGAAATCTACTGAAATTGACACTATTTTCCCTCGTAAAATGATCCAAACAATTAAAATCCCCATTATCATTATTACCTCCAGCGTTTGTTTGTTTGTCTTTCTGTGAGCAAAACAACTCAAAGTTGCTAGTGTGTATGTCACAAAGGATACGTTCGCTGTCAGTTCTCTATGATATCCACTGATCCAGAACGTTATTATTTGATGTTCAAGCAACGAATGAAGATAAAGACATGAACACCCAATTGGTCAATGAATTTATTAGTGTTGAGAAAATGAATGTAGCATGGTGACATTGGGTGGAAATGAGCTGCTTGGTGAGGTCTGCGTTTTCCCAGTGCTTTTCTAGTCATTGTTGTTGTTATTATTAGCAGTAAATATGTTCATAGATTTACTGGTCCGGTGCGGCCGTTTGGTTTACCATAAAGAATAATTGGTTGGATCTGACTGCCAGACCCTGGGCTCTGTTTTTTACAATCCACAGTTTGGGGACATGTTTGCCTGTCGCTGGACATCAGCACAAAATGGAAGGGTTCACTTAAAGCGCCCGTGCGCCACTGATTGTGTGGCTGTTTAATGTCTTCTCCGCTCATTACACCAGCTATGTTTGGTTATAATGGTGGGGTCATTTTGCAGCAGGATGTTTGTGCTTAAAGCGCAAAGAAGTGCACTCAAGGCAACGACAGAATATGGAAAGAAAAAAAAACCCCCAGCAGATTCTCTGCAAAGCAGCAGCATGTTGGCTCCTGCATTTTTTTTTTTCATTTTCTCACAGCAACACCTCATCTAGAGTTTCTCAGGGACAAGCAGGCACAGGCAGGCAGGCCCACATAACACCATCGCTAATAACAGAAGCTGGAAATGGGCCATGGGAAAATAAATCTGTAACACTTTGCCGTGGCTGCCTTCCTGCCAACATGTGCATGTCGTAATCGTTCCAATCATCGTATGGGACAAATCTAGTCTGGTCTGGTTTGCACCTGTGACACCATACGAGTGCTATCAGACCCATTTCTCACTGTGGTCCACATCTGACGCAGGAAGAAGACACATGTGGAACACCTGAAGAAAACTCATTGCAAACTTGCTGTACGTACACTGCAGCATTCTTCTGATAACGAAAGAGCACCGATGATGTCCAAATGATGATGAATTTGGACATTTGACTTTCAGCGGCTGCATTCTCAACTCAGGATCAGCTACAATCTGATGCAACACACATCCAATGTCTGGGTAAAGTCCATGTAAAGTAAATGTGCAAAGCTTACTTCTTCTGATATGGACATGACTGACTAGAAATGTGAATCAAAAAAGAATATGAATGGATATTTAATGAAATCACGGTGGGTGCTGTATGCAGCCCCATTTGTCTCCGGCTGACATTGGATCTGTTTTTAACTTTATCTGAAATGTCTGGATACTGTATGCGACGTAGATTTCAGAGAGGGTTTCCTACTGAAGGCTGCGGCGTGTGATGACTGTGGACCTGTCACTTCTAATGGTGAGCTGCCAGGAAGCCTGAGGCAGCGTTCACGCCTCTGCAGGCGCTGAGGAGGCAGATGAAGAGAGGAGATTGACTTCTGGAACTTTTGGCCTTCAGGATAAATACTATGATTGTTCCTAATGTTGGTAATATCAATAACAGCGTCACTGAAACAAAGGCATCGAGCAGGAGTTAATACCTACTGGGGCCCGTTCCAGAAAACAGGTTTAGTGAAAAAAAAAGGGAAACTCTTCAAGTTTACTGATAAACTGAATTGAAACATACAAAACTTTCAAAATGTTTCATTTCTGTCCATTTACGTGAGCCAACCTAAGCACTAAACCTGCTCTGTGACACAGATCTTGTCTAGTTGTTCCATCCAATAACTACAAAATCCCTGAGAGTGCAGACCTTCCACCACCCAATATTTTTTGTTGTATTTATATTTACACCAAATATTAATATACCTAATCTTATTTTGTCCACATCAACCAGTGGCTGAGCCATTTGCGGTTCCTTCTCACATAGAAAAATCCAACCAACCAATATTCTGGAAATCCAGAACATGACAAAAATTTAATTATCTGTTCTTTGTCCCATTATCAGCATTTCCCGGAAACTTTCATTAAAATCCCTTCACAATTTTCAGGTTATTTGCTGACAGACAAACAGTGGACAAAACAGAACCTCCTTGGTGGAGGAACCATAAATAACGACGAATCCCAGTTTACAGCTAATTTTAAATGTCGACTTCCTACATCAAAACCTGGTATGATATTACACAAGCGGTCACGCTGCGTTGGGTTACACAATGCAAGGAGTGAGTCATCGCTAGGAGAAACTTCACGGCTTGTCTCAGGTGGAAAGAAAAAAAGCTCATTAGCCTGCGTCTGATTGCTTAATACAAGTCTGTCGCCTTTCAGCGCAGTGTGGACTTAGTGTCACATACCGCGGTGTAATAGTTTCTCGTGAGAACATTTATATAACGACAGGTAAATGACAAATGTCTGTTGCTGTGGCTGCGTGAATCCGTGAGGGTTCATGTGTTGGTATTCAGAGTGTAGTGCTGACATTCTAGAGTTTGACTCTCTCTCTCTCTCTCACACACACACACATTGAAAACCAAAAGCTACGACTGTCAACATGTTGTGTAATTCAAGGCATCTTTCCTCTTTGGCCGGCTAAAGTCTGTTTATAGGTCCTGCTCCGTATTTTCCTGACATGCTCATGTGGTTGCTCTCATAACTGTTGGCCAAAACCCTCAGAATGATTTTTAAACATTGGCCACGCCTCCATGCCGTTCCATTGCTCTTTTCATTGACAAAACCTTGGCGACAATTGAAAAACATGACTTTATCCTAACCTGACAGACAGGGCTGTAATAAAATATTCATTCATTATTGTTTCACTTCTGGGCGACACAGTGGTTGTCTGTCACCTCATAGTGAGAACGTTCCTGGGTCCATTCCTGGCCTGGGGGTCTTTCTGTGTGGAGTTTTCATGCTCTCCCTGTGTCTCTGTGGGTTCTCTCCAGGTACTCCCATCTCCAAAAGTATGCTGAGGTTAATTAACTCTACATTGTCCAAATGTGTGAATGTGAGATGATGAATGAATGAATATTTCATTTCATTGAGACTTTTTTTTGGAAAACAATGAACCACGGATGAAGTCTTTCCCTCCCAGCTGCAGTACAAATGATTTACCTATAGTAATATTAGTATACTAGTAAAGCAACGTGAACCTGAACCTGCCAGATGATTTGTGAACACATTGACCTCCAAACATGCTTCCATAGTGAGGCAGGTAAACATGTGTGGGACAGAATATTCCCTGTATTAGATGACCTTGTGTGATGACTCATTAACCCCCGTTCCTGGCTGTCAATGATCACATAATCACACGTTCATTTTATGCTCTGAATCGGTTGTGCGTGCTGCGGAGTACGTATGTGTGCATCCATTTATGTTTCTGCCCACTTGTTCATCTGATTCCTAATTGGTCCATGCTGGCAGACACACCTGTGTATGCGATCCATCTTCACCCCAGGCGGAGGGCCCAAGCCCCGTTGCATCCCCCACACAGATGGACCTCACAGCGGGCAGCGGGCCAATGCGACACCCTGGACCTCCACCAACGGATGTTGTATCTCAGTGGGAATGTCGCTGCACATCAATCCAGATAAAGGCCTGGCCAGCCTCTGAGATGACATTTATATGTTGTGTGTCACTGGGTGAGAATGATAGGGAGTTTTCTTTGAGTGGTTGGTCTGGCAACGCTGGAATGCACTTCTCTCATGCCAGTAAGTCTGTCTGTATGTGTGTGTGTGTGTGTCACTGTGCCTGACTGTGTAATTTTGTGTCTGTGAGTATGTCCGGAGCAGAAAATGACAGCTCTTCAAAAGCCATTTACAAAGCATCTAGTGTTACATCTACTTATTTCAAGCATGTGTGGTTGTCCTGATGTCTTTGTCCAATTATTCAGTCATGTTAAACCTGGCATCAATTCGAATGTTTCAGTCTAATGTAAGCTCCTGTATATAGTCACATCAAATGTGTTTTTTTTTCATTACAACGGTACGGATGTAATGCTTCCTGAACAAGGTATGATCGCAAGCAACATTACTACTACTTCAGTACCCACCACATTTCAAACCAAACTGACAGCCATGCTCAAAATCATCATTACGTCATCGGCAAATGTGAGAACTCTGTTTTTTTGCATCTGCTATATGACTTAAATGCTGATTCATCATGTCACTTTATGGACCTCATTCTTTTCACAAGCACAAACTGTTCTGACAGCCTAGCTTGTTTGGTTGAGGTGGTTTTCCAAGGATGGCACATGAGGTCAAACCCTGCTGACATCATTTACTCTGCAAGTTAAAGGATGAGCTCACATCAGGTTTAAAAATTCTATTTTGTTCCAACACCTCCATTATGCCCACATACTTTTTTTCCCCACAAAATTCTTAATCGCCCAAAACCAGCGGGAGTTATTCTTCTGCCATGTCATTTCGGCTGTATGCTACACAACTGCATAGCTGGAACAGACATTCTATGTATATTTACCTGATTAGCTCTTAGCCTGAGTTTCATCACGGTGAAGTTATTACTCTCCACAGTCTCATGCTCAGTCCTCTGCGTCAGCGCTGCAGGGTCCCTCCACAATCCACAGCAAAGACGATTCCAGCAATAATCAGTATAAATATTGCGTTGTTGCACCCACAGTGCACTTGTAAAAACCCAGTGGCATACAATAAACATTTATGCTATTTTTATATGCTTATTTGGAGATGACATAAAAATCTCTCCATTTCAAAACTTTGGGAGAACGCTGAGATGGATAAACTTATTTGTGTGAGTTTTAGAGTTAGTTTCACACCCTGAACAACACAGTTTTACAAGTTTCAAATCTTGCAAGCCCAGTGAAGGCAAACATACGTGGCCCAAGGCCTCCTGTTTTCACCTCAGAGCCCATCCGGACTCACTTCAACACTTCATGAGCATGAGGTGTGAAACTTGACAGGGGAACGAGAAACACAGACTGTCAAAATAAAACAGGATGTACACAGAGGACGAGACGGAATAAACCACAAGACCATCGAGCCGTGCTATGACTTGGAGTCAGACTTTTATATATGAAATTTGTATGTTTGTGTGACATCAACTGACCAGTTTCCGTTCATCAAACACACACCTATAGCAAGTAGTGACCAAATTAAAAATTCATGTGGAACAAGCGAGTGAGTGACTGAATGAATCACCTCCTGTTATGTAACACAGCTTTGTGTTCTGCAAAACGTTGAGTAACTGCTCTCAGACATGTTGCTGGAGAGAGTCTCCAGAGGAATGTGTGTGTGTGTGTGTGTGTGTGTGTGTGTGTGTGTGTGTGTGTGTGTGTGTGTGTGTGTGTGTGTGTGTGTC
>CAAKHB010004565.1:196315-207877 GCA_901007665.1 Aeoliscus strigatus
CACACACACAGCCACACACACACACACACACACACACACACACATTACATAAGCTGTCTACTCGAGCAGCTCCTCAAAGCTGCATACCACAGAGCTCAAGGCCAACAAGGCACAAGGTTGTTTTTCTCCAGAACTTACAGTAGCCAGCTCAAGCTGCTTCTTGAATGGGATCACGTTTTCTCCAAAGTCAGCATGGTGATTATTTGTGTTTACGTGGCACCCGGTGTGAACACAAGTTCTGTGTTGGTCCCGTTTCTCACAGAGCGGGTGCCACATTCTGCAGAGCCAACGACAAGCCTGACGATTGCTAACCTTGTGGTTCCTGCTGATGTTTGCAGGGGAGAAGCCGTACAGGTGTTCGTGGGAAGGCTGCGAGTGGCGCTTTGCACGAAGCGATGAACTCACCAGGCACTTCAGGAAGCACACTGGAGCGAAGCCATTCAAATGCAGTCACTGCGACAGGTGAGATCACTGGGGTGGCGTGACATTCGACTGTGAGGGCCAAGTATTTAAAACCCTTAAGCAAACAACCGAGATCACATGGCATCCCTTCATGGAAACAACATGTTTTTGTTCTTGCATTCTAAGTGCTGCTGAGTTTCAAAGTGAGGCTGCAAATATATACATTTATTACATTTATTTATATACATTTATTGGATGATGTCTGGTCTATAAAGTGGTAAAAAATGAGGAGACTTTTTGATCAGTGTTCCAAATATGTCCACATTTAAAAGAAAATTTAGAACTACTTGGAGATCATTGACATTTTTCAGCTCTTACCTCAAAGTGACGCTGTTACTCGCGTCTTGTTTCCTCGACTTCAGCATTTGGCGGATTCATTCACTATTAAAACCAGGTCATGACATGATGGGTGGAACGGATTGGGGGTCAAGGATGGATTGATGGAACGGGGTCGAGGTCAGAGGGTTGAATCAGAAAAGGGACAAGTTGAATGGGTGTCAGGACGTGAGAAACACCATCTCTGTGAGCCGTCACAGTTTTATGGTTCTTCTCCTGACTGATATGCTGATCAGACAAACATTTCTAGGCTCTGGAAAGAAAAGTGGGTGAGGATAGGCTGAAGGAAATGGCACAAACAACCTGAAGTCTGGATTATGTCCAGTCAAGACAGACATGAACAGCATCCGCTGCTCTGTTAGCGTGCTAGCTAGCTAATGTCAGCTAGCTAGTTAGCTAGTCGTGTATGGGGTTGTTTGTGGATTTGGATTTGCTGTAGAAACGTTATGACTCCTTTCGGTCAGAGAATTTTCTCTCGGGTAAACTGGCATAAAAGCTGCCATTGGTCAAGTACAAGAAATGCTCCAAGGAGCCATGATTTTGAAGAAATGTGAATTTCTGATGTTAGCATCAAAACACGTGAGCAATTTAAGACTCACGTTCATTCAATGCATTTAGAGTGAAGCATTCAGATAAATGTTTAAGATTCATGTTCTAAAGTAGCAGTAAAATCATGTCTTTCCCCTTTTGGGTTCATTATTAACATTTTATTTAGGATGTGAAATAAAAACAAAATATGAAATATACAAAGTAAGTCTCCATCTTCTTTTCTCAGGTGCTTCTCCCGTTCCGACCACCTGGCGCTGCACATGAAGAGGCACATTTAAGACGGTCTCTGCGTCGAAGGCCCTGAGGGATGATTCTGGTTGGTTGTCCTGACCTATTAGGGATCCGAGAGGCCCGTGTGTCCTGGGCGTGTTCACCGGACCACCGCAGTGTTCCAGTCAGTGGAAAACATGAAGCAACGCAGGCTATTATTTGCACCATACTTAGTGCCTCCAACACCTCGCTGCGGAGAATGCTCTTGAAAGGCCGTTGTGGGGGAGAATTGGTCACGATCTGTGCTGAAGAAGACGGGAGGAGACTCTTCTGTATGGTGTTCAATGCTTTTTTTCCTGGAGGATTGTGGGACTCCTGCAGCTCCCTCCAATGTCAGTGTGTTTGCCTGGTGCGCATGAGGACTCTGAGTGCCTGCGACTGGATGCCTGCGCTCGCTTTACGGAGCGGCTGGAGCTTGCATGGTGGAACTGCGAGTGAATGGCGTGGAGGGGTCGTTGTCATACAAGGGTGGTCATATGTGTGTGTTTGCGTGGGGGAGGGGGGTTACTTTTGTCTCGGAATGAATGCAAGCAAAGAGCAAAGTTGTGTCTGTGCTGTTTTGGCTGTGGAGGGTTTTGCGAAACAGCACCCCCCTCCCACACACACCCCTCCTTTCTGCCTGGAGGTGGAACTACAGCTCCCCGTTCAAAAGTGGGAGGTGTTTTGTTTAGTGCAGCTATTAAATGTGCAATGTATTAAGTAGCCTGTCTGAAAACATACATGCTATAAAGCTCATTTTGTTGTCCATTGTGTAAGCTCTGTATCTTGAAAGACAAAAAAAAAAACAACAACAACAACAACGGATGTACACACACACAGTTATTGCCATTATAACAGAAGTTGCATGGGATGTGGGGGTGTGCCGCGCACCTGTTTGCTTATAGGATAACGAGATTCCATTCGAGAGCAGCTACCGTCATATTTCTCATAGTATTGTAGAAAACGCATAAGGCAGTCATCGAGTTCTTTGTGTTCTTAAGTTGGGGATACCACTATTGCTTGGCAACTGTCTTGACCATCGGGGGGGGGGGGCTTTTCCCGTCACATTTGCTCTTTCGTTCTATCTGTAAATGCACTGTTGACCTTACTGATGCCTTATGTAAGTGGCCTTGTCCTGTTAAATAGATCACTCACAAACACACACACACACACATACAAGGGGGATGCGAATGCAGTAGTGTGTTATTGAATAGCTTTATAAAGGCTCTGATACCTTTTCCCCTTTATCTCTCAACAGCTCTAAATTCCTCCCAATTCTAATTTCAATAAGCTTCATGGTAACAAGCGGTTGTTCTATTTCCGTGCATTCTTGGTCATTCATATATCGCCACTCTCTCTATCTAGAATTCAGATGTCCAAAACTGGGTGAAGGCAGGAATGTGAAGCACTTGTAAGAGCAGGTTTTTGTTTGTTTGTTTGTTTTTTTAAAGGTTTGCTACTATGTAGCATAAGGTGGTGGCGGCTGCACTTCGCACGGGCCGTGATGCGATGTCATAGGTACAGAGACGGAGCCACGTTGTCACGAAACGTGGCGCAAAGGCTCAATCAAGACTTGACAGTCGGTCGTGTCCCTTTTTAGACAAACAACACAGCAATGTTTTGATGTTTTGCAGAGTCTCGCCCGCAGGGTGAGTCAGTATCTTTACTCAGTCCTGGTTAAAACAACCCGTGATCTGACTGAACGGTACCAAACCAGTGTGACCGGTTGAGCGAAGCTGTGCTGCAGGTCAGGAGGGTTCTGTCTGTCGTCTGTGAGTTCACCAAGATGACGTGCCCCGATTTTACTATATGCATGTTTTAACTTCAGTGAAAAGGACTTTAACACAGCCTTTTTTTTTTCTTTTTCTTTTTTTTTTTTTTATTAAAACTCTGTCATGATAAAAATTATTTTCCTGACTTCCAGAGAACATTTTGGGATGTTCTAACTGGATTGTGCGTTTTGTCGAAATGTAAAAACAAAAGTGTGGCTGGTTTCAAGTGGTCATGATGTGTGTCACCTGATATCGAACTCACGGGCAGCCTTATTGTAACAAAAGTCCAGTGCGCCATTGTTCTTTTTTTTTTTTTTCTTTCCTACACTGTTGAAAATGCAAAGTTATGTACATTGTAAAAGAAGAGAATTTTGTAAGCAGGCTTCTATTTTGAAAGGGTATGGGACCAAAAAAACAAGTGCAGTGTGTTTCTACAGATGAGGCTGACCCGGTGTTAGACACGCTCCGCTCTCCTTCGGTTTGATTCTCTAACATCATTTTGGTTGTGATGTGACTGGAGGAAGTTACGGAAAATGTGCATTTAAAAGTAGGCATCACTAGCACGTACACCTGTGGCCTCGTTGCCTTTCAAATAACAAAAAAAAAAAAAAAAAAAAACATTTTTCGGACATGAATTTACTCTGGACACTTGAATTGTTTCCCATTCTGGTGCCCGTTAAGTATTCTGTTTATTTGCCATGTGATTTCTTTGTCTCAGACTTTCCCGAGAAGACGCCCTATCTTTAGCTGGAGGAGCTTTCTGGGATAAACATGCAGATGAAATGTGATGCTCTATTTTTGTTTGTTTTCGAGGCATAACGAGAATTTTTCATTTGAAATTGTTTTGTAAAATAGTTTCTGTATGAATGTATTTTTTATTGGAAAATCGATAAAAAAGAATTTATTGGATCTACATGTGTTTCTTGTCCTTCTTCTGCAACCCCCCCGCACCCCCCAAGACAAACACGGCCAAACAGGAAATCTTTGTTGAATGGACGCAGGCTCCCAGAGGACAGATTAGCTGTAACTCCTACATGTTTCCACACAGAGGTCAGAGGCCAGAGCAGCACCGTGCAGGAGAAAGGTGAAAAGTACTGGCCATGGACCACGTAACTGAGATCTATTTACAGAATATATCAGGAATGTCATTTAATAGGATTCAAATTTGAGGAATATTCCTTTAAAAGCGGCATCGTTAAGGAACTATTTTCTGCTGTGGATGAGCACACATTGGCAGGAAGCTCTTTTTTTGCACCATAGAAGATATTCACAACTGCAACAAAAACTTAATATCTAATACATGCTATATGCTAATAAAATCAATTAATAATTTGATGAATGAATCATTTAAAACCGGTTAAAGTTCTTTCTTTTAGGACATAAATGATGAGAATTGAGAGTACTGTTACATGACTCTCAACTGCTCTTTGGAACTGGATCAGTAAAAGTAGAAGTCACACCATCAGTCCCGGAGTCACACAAACAGCCGTCAGTTCTGTGTACTCAGTGAAAGCTGGTGACAAAGACGATACCTGCAACCTGAGCGTCAGGATTTGGATGGAAATTAGGGGTAGGAACAAATGACAATTACGAATTTTTGACTTCAGTGCAGTCTCCATTTGCAACTTAGATAACGAAATTTAAACGTGAAACATTTTAAGTGAACTGGGACAGTTTTTCACACCGAAAGATGCACAGAAAAAAATCCCATGATCATATTGTTCCTGCCAAGTTCCTGATCGGCCCACTGTCTTCACAAACGTTTCCACCAAGCGGACGTCCCAAAGGAGGTGTCAAAGAGTCTTACTTTTGTTTTCCTACCGTGAACTATTTCCATTTCACATGTATTTGCGGATAAAAATCATGCCATTAGAGGAACAATGCGACCAGCCAGGCTGAATGTAAACTGTTGGGACAATCGGTTTTCATCTGGCTCACCAAGAATTGTATAAACATTATTTGTGCCGCAAACAAATCAGCGATAAGAGCTCGAGACACAAACAAGCCTCTTTAATCTGCCTCGGCTTGAACGCCGCCTGCTGTTGTGCATGTCCCAGAGCCCCTAAATAATAGCATCAAAGATACATTTATTGGTAATTTGATCCAAGGCGACAAAACAAAACAAACACAAGAAATATCAAATAAACAGTGACCCCGTTCATTCTAAACAGCTGAAAACCTGCTGGTTTCATTTGTGGTAAGAAAGGGTGAAACAGGAGCAATCGTGATTTGAAGTGTATTTGTGAGAAGTGACGCAAATCCAGTTGAATGGTGGAGGAGCCAGAAAAACTGCGTTATGTTTATTGCTTTCCTGTCTTTCTGTTATTTCTCATCTTGGAAATGGTTTCACGCGGCAGTTCTCTCATTCCCTCGACAAAGAGGACACAAGCTGTGTGTCCTCAAAGGGTGGCGACGACCCCGAGTGACCGGACACACCGGAGCTACCGGTCACTCCAGCTCGGGCTGCTACACGAGCTCACCGTCAAATCGTCCGCTGCCGAGTTTGTGGGGAAAATGTGAGCGCACGGTTATGGAAATGAAATGAACGAGGGTGACACACGTGGGAGACAGAAGACTGTAGCCTTAAGACGGGCAGGACTCTGAGAGAAACGGGCTTAGACGGGTCTTTAGACACGTTTATCAAACCGTCCAATTAGCGCTCGTGAATTCTGCGTGAGGCCACGCGAGGATGCTGCCGTGAGACTTGAAAAGGGTCAGAGGGTCAGACTGGGCGATTGGTTCCGCAAATATCATTGCGAGAGTGAAAGCACATTCATAGCTTCAGGCCCAGTTCACATGGGGGACAGGCATTCTGGAGGCGTACAGCTTTTCTCAGCAAACAGAGTGTTTGTGAAACGGCTGTCAGCTGTGTTGACGAGGGAACCCTTTTTTTTTTTTAATGTAATTTTTACCTTGTGATGTTCTTTTGTTTACACCAGGCAAACTTGTGTGATGTGGTCGTGACCAAAATCGGTCTGTTTGCATCTTAAACACAAACTGTTGACATTCAGACGCCAGCGGGCCACAGGTGCTGTCCTCAGGTCCATGTCCCGCGATAATTAGCACACATGGTTTTGCAGTCTGAGTCAAATCTCCAAATTTTGGGACGAATCCGTCGCACGTTTGCACTGTTTACACAGTGGCGCCCTCTACAGGTTATGATTTGCCAGTGTTTATCTGTCTGTTTTTTTTTTTTTTATTTGTTTGTTTTTTTGGTAGTTTGTTTGGACCAGTGGTTAGTGGGTCTGTCTGTTGACCCAAAGGTCGGGAGTTGGGGCCCACCCAGGGACACTATTGAACTAAAAAAGAAAATAAAGAACAAAAAGAAGAAATAGAGCTCAGAATGATGTTTTTACCGTCATGTTTTGATGCTCAATGAATTTATCAGAGTAGATGAAATGAATGAAGGACGATAATTCGTCAGCATTGAATTCTGCTGTCGACTGGACCTGGTGCCGTATTCTGCCTCGTTTCCACAACACACTTCCAGCACAACTCCTCTCGCCTCGACTCGGGTTCCCATCTCTACCATGTCCAACAGTGTTTACTTTGCGTATAAAATGCCATCCTGGCAGTTGTCGTGTGACCGTTGCCATGACATTGGCACTCACTCTCATCTGGAGAAGAATTGTGATGGAAAAGGAACCAAAACTGAGTAGAGCCAAGTGGAGCTGGAGCTGAAGCATGCGGTCTGTCCTCAGCATCTCCTTCTCAAATCTCGCTGTTGCTCTGGACCACCGTGGTCTTCACTAGTGGGAGACTGTGGAGGGGAGACGTCTTCACTTCAAGGTACATTTTTGCTGCAATAGGTCCCCAAACTCCTGAGTGGCTGTGGTGAGACGTTGGAGGTCACAAACACCAACTGGAGGTGTTGGTTTAGAACAAAGGATGAAGAACCCAGATGGACACGTGGACCTCCGTGAGATGACAGAGAACATTCAAGGTCGATCAGGAGAATCATCCCCAGAGCAGGATTTCACCACATGCACATATGTACACCCCCTCCCCCTTCCCCCTCCTCTGAGCTCATATGTCCTTTGGGCTTTGGGGGGTGCAGCTTGTTAAACCAGAAGGAAAGTGGAGGTCAGCGACCCCACATGGGGATGGTCGTCTGTCATGTCCCTGTCACCTGGAAACCTTTCGCATGGTTTTCATTCATATGCAGCCACAAAAAGCTCCAGAGTGGGTTCTACTGACTTAACACATCCTCCAGTCGCCAGACGGAACATTTTGTAGGTCTCTGGTGGATTATAACGTCTCTTTCTCTTTGGGGCACTTAGTTAATGTCCAGACTAATCTGGATGGAGAGCAGCGGTCCGAAAATTAGACTTACGGTTTTCTATTATTCTGTTTTATTGCCACAGTGTCGATTTCATCCATGGAAATGATACTTGATACTTGCACTTTCCTGTGCCCGTGGCAAATGACCTCATGTGACCACAGAGAGATCTGCTGAAATATTAAATCACAGCTGATGTATTTCACTGTTTGCAATGTCAAGTTGTGACGACAAAAGCGTTTCATCCAGAGGAAACCAAAAGTGTGAGAGGAGTGCGCAGTACTCCTCCTCCCCCTCCCCTTTCTCCATATTCTACCATATGATATCATGTTACAATGCTAAGGTCATGCTACTAATAATAGTTTTTCTATACTATGTATTACATATATGTATACATATATATACATTTCTAAATGTCAAGTTCGGAGAGTCACTTCCTAGGTTGAAACTGATGTTTGTGTCTGTCTGTCTGTCTGTCTGTCTGTCTGTCTGTCTGTCTGTCTGTCTATCTATCTATCTATCTATCTATCTATCTATCTATCTATCTATCTATCTATCTATCTATCTATCTATCTATCTATCTATCTATCTATCTATCTATCTATCTATCTATCTATCTGTCTGTCTGTCTGTCTGTCTGTCTGTCTGTCTGTCTGTCTGTCTGTCTGTCTGTGAGGGTAAATCCATTTCTTTCTGTCGCTCTGAGGACCATAAGGCGTCTCCCACCTGTGCGTCCGTCCACTGACAGTGATGAAGAAGTCTGGGGGCGTGAGGAGGCTGAGCCTTGTGGCCACACCGTGGTCTCAGCCCCTGATGGATGGGCATTTGTCAGCAGGCCCTCCTTTCCATTCTCTTTCCCCTTCCTACCAACCTGTCCTATATTCTCCCCAAGGTGATGAAGAAGCTCATTACCATGGTACACTGGTAAAAGGCCATTATCTTTCCATGGTGCACTTTGAACTCTGACAAAGGAGTCTACTCCAGCTGGTCTGTGGCCGAGGGTTACGTAACGCCGTCGCAGTGAGATGAAAACGGCTTGTGGCTGGCGGCCAATGTTTTCGGTGTGTCCCAAGCTGGAACCGTCTCCAAGAGACTGTCACGGACGCATACGCTGAATTCTGGCTCCGCAGTGAACCACGTTTATCTCTACGCATCGTGAAGCTTGATGTTACTGTCAACAACAATGCGGTCGATGGAAACAGACCGAGGGTTTCATGTGAAGAACCTTCGGTATGAACAGCCTGCACTTAACTAAAGTTTAAAAAAATCTTAATGGGTTCAGCTAGTCCACAAATGATATTCTTTAAAAGTAAAAAAAAAAAAAAGAAAAAGAATTAAAAATTAAATTATTAGAGTGGTCCTTTTGGATTATGTATATTAATGGGTTTTAAATACATCCCAGATGAAGAGGCGACCTATTTCATAACAAACAGGCGCTGTAAAAAGGGAAACTTTTCATCCGTAATAGGATTTCTACTTTCAGAAATAAACCTTGTCATGTAATAACTGCATGAAAGCAAATAGAGGTTTGAATGTTGATGTGCAGGAGATGCTGTTCAGCTATTTTTTTTTTTACCAGTTTGCAGACGGAATGTTTACACCCCTGAGGATGCAAACATGGAAATGCTTGAAGGAGTGTGCTGAAAATAGTGTTTTTTTCCTTGCAACTCCGTGTCTCCCTGTAGAGCGAAGGAGTTTGCCTTGTTTCGGGTGCTGCGGTTTCTAAAAAAGCCACGGATCCAACGTAGGATCCGTTCTTATTCATCACGGTGAACAACAACGGCATTTAGTTTTCGCTATTTTTATTTTAAAAACCAAACAAACAACCAAAAACAAACATCCTGGTCTTGTGAGAGTCGGGTTAAATGATAGGCGTCTGGGTTCTGTGGGGCACGACGCGTCCAGTCATCATGGCTGGCGACAGGTTAGACTGGAGTGAGTGGATCTGGGGCGGGGCTTCACGGGATGACTGTCAGAGTGGTTGTGTACACAACAAACACGTGGCATCAGCAGCCGGTGACGTCGATGACCAACGCAGGGACATTTCCATGACACTGCGTACGTCTTCTCCAAAACAAACTTGACGTCGGTGTTTGAATATGCCCCTTCCGGTGGGAAGGTTTAAACAACAAACGGGTCCGTGTGGAGCGCCTGAAAGGCAGCACTGAGGGCAGACGGCCACTCAGGACGCTAACCCTTCTGTACCCGTCACAAACATCTGAGTCTGACCGATTCCTCCCTCCTCAGGTAGGACTCTCTGGGGTCTCACATGTCTGCAAATTGAAAAAGGCCATGCGCCGCGAGCCGCCATCAAGGTCACAGCGACTTTGCTCTCCTTAATGCCAAACCCCCATTGTTTCCACCCACATAAAGGAAACACTCACTTACATACACTTACTAGCACTTTCCCTCAAGGTTTCCTGAGCGCGTTTTGAATTCACCTATCACCATGACAACTACTTTCTCTTTACGGCTGTGCCTGTGGGAGGTTTTCACCCAGCCTTTTCTAATTTCACACTGTGTGGATATCTCCATTCAGTAATTACAATCCCATCCATTCTCATTTTCCCTGTCCAGACAACGCGCGCGCACACACACACACACACACACACACACACAGTAGAAGTAGAGACCCCCTGTGTTCACGGACGCTTACAGAAACAGAGGGAGCGTGTGAGAGAGAAAAAAAAAAAAAGAGAAAGAGAGACAGATGTGAACTGTCCAAACAACAAATTCACCAACGCACACAATCGCACACAAATACATAGCTCTCAAAAATCCAATTACCGGTCGACCAACAGCCTGTTAAAAGCCCCTAAAAAGTTAATAATTGCAACAAAAATAGCAACTTAAAATGGGGAAGATTTGTCTTGTAAAGAACAACAGATAAGCAGTCACAGCACACACGCTTCACTGCTTCAGAGAGCGAGGGAAGATGTCAGAGTCAACAACACACTCTCAACCCGTCGCTGCCAGCTCGTCCAATAGTGGAGCTTACACACTCCACTCACACACACCTGACACACACTCCCGAGTCTATGTAAGATACACCTGGCTCTCAGATGATCCTGATAATATAAACTAGTACTGCAGCAATAAATCGATTCATGATTGACTGCGAAATTTCTTTTATTTTTTTTTTTAATTTTAAAGAAAAAGGTCAAATTGTCTGACTAAATGTAGGTAGTTTCTGTTTTGGTTGCTCCTCTAATGATGGTAAATGGAATATATTCGTCTGTGGACATTTGGGGGTTCGTCATTAGAGGTCGATTTGGTTTTACGTTATAGTGCAAACGTTTTCATTCAGAACCCATCTGTTGGCAACATCTGCACATCTGCATCATGCAACTTTTTTTTTTTCCCCCAGAGTGCATGCACTGTAATATATATTGATTCTTCAGAGCTGAGCAGAAAGCCTCTAAAAGGCTTTTTTTTAAATACACAAGACGGTTAAGACGACAATTTAAATGAAGGCATTACTCTACGACGCAAATGGGTTTCTTAAAAGGGCAGAAAACCTTGAACGTGGAAAAAAAAAAAGAGAGAAAATGAGAAAAGTTTCCAAAACCTAATTTGAAGTTGAATCATTTGCAAACAGGGCACAGGGCACCTGTATTTTGAGTTATAATGAGATCAGAACATTGCCGTGTCATTATTTTCTGTTCGCAGGACAAAATCTCTTCAATTGTATTCACTGATAATAGTATGTATTCATTGTCTTCCACTCTAAATGATGGCTCCAAACACAATGTCTGACTACTGATTGCTTACATGTCCCCTGATCATTTGTATTCGCCCACGTATTGTCCACAGACGTCGGCTGTTGTCAAGGGACTCACGCCGCCACATGGAAACACATCCGCCCAGCTTAACTTGTGTTTACCCCACAACTCTTTGAGGTCATCGGCGAGTCCC
>CAAKHB010004565.1:223812-246460 GCA_901007665.1 Aeoliscus strigatus
AACGTCGGGTGAACAGAGAGGTCCTCGGGGGTAGGAGGTGGCTGATGTCAAGAATGGATAAAACCATCTTTTGTACCAACTGATGTTTCCATCTCGTAAAAGAGGCTTTGCCAGACCTCGTGCCAACTATTTTGAAGGTCCTGCCCTTCAGAAACCACTGAAGTTATTTCTTGCTGTGTGCTTGCGCCGTGCTCAAAGGGAAGGGAGATATGGTTCACATCTGTACAAACTATATTACAGTATTTCCCTCCAGCTCTCATCCCTGAGCGATGAGGGTTTCATACTACTTCTGCTAACTCAAGGGTCATGAAACTCATTGAGCACATTAGCTACGCTTTTCACCGCGGCGTCGTAATAACCTCGACAACAGCGCGGAAATGTTCTGCTCAAGTGTCCTTGAACACGACGAACCGAATGAACCTCTCATACATCGAAAGTGCCTGCTGCTTGAATTCCTCCATCGGGCATCGATCGGATATTACAAAGAGAAGAAAACCCCCAATAGTGGCAGATAAGAAATGTTACATTACAACAAAAGCTCTCAAAACCTTAGTGGGTTTTACTTATCTGTAGAAATATCAAGCAGGAGGGCAAAACATATTACTGAAGGCACGTGCTCCTTTTCTTAGTCAGAAAATGTAAAAATCCTGTACAGAAGGGCCCTGGTTCAAGTCCTGTGTGGAGTTTGCCTGCTCTTCCTGTGTCTGCGTGGGTTCTGTCCGGGCACTTGGGCCTCCTCCCCCCTCTGGAAGTGTGCCATAAGTTAATTGGTTACTCTAAATTACGTGTAGGTGTGGATGTGAGTGTAAACGGTTTGTCGTCTTTCCTCGATGAAGTGGCGACCGCAGTCCTTTACAGTCAACTCAAATGAAGACACCTCCAAAACACTAGAGAGCAGCAGGGCTTCCAAACCACTGAGTTGTTTCTTTGAATACAGGCTCGACTTTGTTATAACCACTTAACCCTTTAACACCGACGGTATCGCTGGTGCTACATTTGAACTAGCATACTTTGGAGTACCATAATGACATGTCCGAAAAAAATGTCCAACAGTCCTGAGAAGTTGCACTTCACATTCAAGTGGCTGTCATTACGGTAATGAGTCATCACAGAGCAAACGAATGTGTAATTGCTGTTCTCAGTTTTCACGAACCCAGCCATCGGTTTTCTCCTGCTCCTGGCTCCTTGGTACTCGAGGGGATGCTGGCGCGAATGTACCACTGGGGATACCATTGACGATAAAGGGTGAAAGTAGTAGTTCTGTCCTGTGTCCAAAGTCAACTTGTCTTCCTGTTTGTGCCACTGAAGCTCCGGTCCCTTCCTGCTGCTGTGTTTTTCATTCTATCTGCTTCCTCATTTATACATATGAAGTCATGTCTTATTAAAGATCACTTCAGGGGATGCGGCCTGAAGGTTGATTGCATTACAGCACCCTAACAAAGCGGACGGCTCCTGTAAATGTTAAGAAAAACTGCAGATGCATCCTTCTATGTCCAGCATGTCCCAATATTCTTTGCACCCATGGAGACAAACGGCGGACGTAGCTGGGAAGACACTGGTGAGCAAAGAACATGTGTCTTAATGTGAGTACTGGGCTTCAGCTCTGTGTTGCCAGGTAAAAATAAGATTGTTACCTGGTTGTTACAGTTGTCTCTCTGGCTGAGATACATCACATGCAGGTGGGAAAGTATTTTCATTTCCTCCAAAGTCCATTTTTACACCAATCCCCAGTTACTATGCTCGACAAAAATTGGGATGGAAATAAGTGGTGACGCAAGCAGGTTGTGTCCTGTGGGCAAGAACCATCGCAACTGTCGGTTCGGTCGGTGGACAAAGGCTAGCGGTCCTCTGAAGGACGCACCCGCTGAATCTGTTCGTCCTCAGTGGTCGTAGTGGTGTTTGCTGCTCGCCTCAAGCACATCCGCCACCCTTCTCAAAGTGTGTGGCGGCACAGAGTTGTAAAAGGGCCTCTGGGTGAGTTGTACACAGAGCTGCTGAGCTCGGTTCAGACATTCCCTCCCGGGGTCATGTTTGACGTCGTCGTTTGATTGATGGCTTTTTTCAGCGTCAGGAAATTGCAACAAAAAGTGAGTTGAATGAAGTTGCTGTGACGACAGGTGCCTTATCTCTGCATTCACTGTGTGTGTGTGTGTCTGACCCCCCCCCACCCCCAAGATGTATATATGTCATATACATGTACTGTATGTGTATGTTGGGAGAGGAGGCGTAGAAATGGGTCATGCTTAATCAAGAATAAAGACGTCTCTATCAATGTCTCCCCTCGACAGATGATAACCTGAACAATGATCTCGCCTGACGTCTGCTCATTCATTTGTGATGCCGTTTGCGCGCTGACTGAAGCGGGGGAGCATCAGTCTGATCGGGAGATGAATCACCCAGCAGACACAGCTGATGTTTCCTCCTGGGGTGAAGGCATCTTACTTTTGAATTTGAAGGATTCAGCCGACTCTGGGAGTGAATGTGGCTTTAGGATGAATCCGAGGAAACAGTCATGTGGAGGTTGAACATGCACAAAGACGACAGACAGACACTGATCAAGGATTCGATTTGATGTAACACTCGGTGCTGCAAAAACAAACAGCATATTTCTTCACGTGATTACTTACTTTTCTGTGGTCAACGTGATTATAATTTCATACATAATATACACACGGTATCTGTCCTATATATTTATCTATTATACATTTATTATGTACTTATTTTGTGACGTCTGAAAGACAGCATGTGTTTGAATTGAACTTTCATCATCAGATTCGAGATCTAAAAGTAGGTATATGTGTGTTGATGGTGGTCAAGCTCGCTCCACTTGATCATTTCTGCCTTTTATGTATTTCATAGCGTCCAGGGTTAGTGAATGATAAACGCTCCATCGCAGTTTGTTTAAACTTAATTTATCAAGCTGACACTGAATGCACCATCCTGAAACCCAACAGTTCAGCACTTTCCTCCCTGTCCTGACTCTCTGGATGTCGTGTCAGCAAAGCATCACCAGCTGTGTGAGGGATTACACTCTGCATGCAGCCACCTGACA
This sequence comes from Aeoliscus strigatus, assembly GCA_901007665.1. Classification (NCBI taxonomy): domain Eukaryota; kingdom Metazoa; phylum Chordata; class Actinopteri; order Syngnathiformes; family Centriscidae; genus Aeoliscus; species Aeoliscus strigatus. The sequence continues at coordinate 226,865 of CAAKHB010004565.1, forward strand.
CTACACATTCTTGACTGGCATTATTAGACCACCGTTAAATCGGGCCTTGAACCCCAACACCCCCGCCACCAAACCCATCTCATCTGACATCCACCCCCAACAACTCCCCAGACAAGCCAGCCGCACTATTTTCGGCCTGTGGGCCCAGTGCTTGACATACTAATTATATAACAGCGATGCAAGTTGGGTTTTCTGCTGCTCCATTTCATTTCTGTGCCGTAGTTTAGTGTTACAGTCTCTCTCTCTCAGCTCACCGTCCTGCAGAGCTCCACATTCAGTCCAGACTGTCGCAGGTTAAATGAGAGTTCCAAAGTAATGTGACTAGACAAGACAGCCTAATATTCAACTTTAATTAACGTTGCACCAGTACCACTGACATTTTTCCCCCAATGTAATTTGACATTAACTATAGATTCTCATCATAAATGTGAAGAAGCATCCTCAAACCTCCGGCTGTCAGTCAAGTTCAAGAAGAGCAAAACTGTTGGACTATTTAATGCAAAATTTATGAACAAATTCATAGTAACATCTTGTTTCTGTGCCTTTTTAGACCTTATGGCCAAAGACCAAATCCCATCCATATTAAAGAACAACGACACACCCTCACTGGTTTAATCACTACACACAGACAGAAACAACCATCGCAGAAAGATCATATTCAGACGATAAATGGATTGTTAAAGGGTGACTCGCTCAGCGAACACACAGAGCCCACCAACCAGCATCCACCATGCACTATCCAGCAATACTTTTACATGTTTACCAGACAAACACTTGAATGCATGCCTGTGGGCCATTTTCTGTAACAGCCTGGAAAACGAGCAAATTGGGCAATTTTAAGTAGATGATGATGGGAGATCTGATAGAAAACAGCGGCGTTCTTCCACTTTGGGTAAATGTGTGTGTTCGCGCTTATCAGCTAACCAAATTTGAAGTTATCATGAGAGTTATCATGTGTGATGTCACCTTTTTTCTGACTTCCGACTGTTTGATTTTCCTTTAAAATCCCCTCTGAAAATGTTTTTGAAAGAAGGTTTTGTGTATATTTCTGAGGCACATAATCACCTTTTCCTTTTGCTTTTGGATTTTAATCCTGGCAAAACACTGTATAATCTTTTTAGGGAAACAGATCTACCAAAAAAAAAAAAGAAAAAGGATTAACATCCTAAAGAGAGTATGTATTTCCGTTGGGCCGTATATTTCTATACCACTGAATGTGTGTTCATGTGTTTGCCTGCCAGAGAGCATTTGCATTTGTGCGTCCTGCCTCCATTGTTCATGCTTGTCAGTGTGCATTAGGGTGCTGCACACACTCCATGTATGTGCAGGGTTGGATGTGGTTAGTGCAGCAGGTGTGTGAATATGTACTAAGAAGCCACTGACAGAAAACAGCGCTCAGAACATTTTATCCCCCGTCAGGCTGCTAAAACCTGTAAAACCTGACATTTATTCAATGTTGCCAACTTGTCGACTTTATCTTTCCAGATCCTCTTGCCGACCAGCGGCGAAATAATATAGTGACTTTTTTCTGGTTTTCCCCCAGTCATGTAGAACCCTCTCCGCTGCACCTCCACCCCTACACCTTTATTTTGGGGACACCGGTGTGTTGTGTAGCGTTGCCTCGCCCCTTCCCACGTTGGAGAGGTGAGCAAGTTGTCCCGTCGCAGAAACCAAGCAAAGACAAATCAGTTTAACGTTTGAATGATTCGTTTTTTTCATTTGTGTAGGAACAAAGTGAGGGCATCGACTGGACAGTCTGGGACCAAAGCGCCCAGAGACTTTATCTACAAACACACCGACAGTTTACACCAGTTACACTTGGCGTGAACCTCCATCCCTGGGTGGGCTCCAACCCCCAACCTATGTGTTAACAGTCAGACACGCGATAGCCGCGGCAACAGATATCGGTGCGTCCCCAAGTACAATGATATGCTGATTAGAACTTGTGCAAATTAGCCGACATCATCACTTAGTGACTTCCAGCGTCTTTTCTTACTGAGGAGTTGGCAGCAAGTAGCAGCTGAGACTTACAGTGGATTTGGACCGGTGTTAGCGCTTTTATTCCACCGAGAACCAATGAGATTTGATTCCGGACCTTTGCAAGATGTTGTTATTGTTCTTCTCTTATTAATCAGATATTTAATTTGGGCTGAAGCCACATTATTTGCAGCTTCCTGCTGAGGAGAAGTCCGCTGTCCTTCCTCTGGTGTTACCTCTGGGACCGCGCTCCACACACACACACACACACACACACACACACACCTCCCCCTGCGCTCACACAGCACTCACAAGGACAAATTGATCTAAGATTGAAGCAAAATTGAGCAGCAACTCTTTGGGGGATAATTTATGAGTGAGAGACATGCTTGTTTAAAAATCTACGGCTACAGACGTGATCTGATTTATAATCCAACGAAATGAAATCTGATCTGATCTGACACACTTTAGATGAGATGTCCCGATACTTGAGTCACATTCTGCATGTCTTGAATTTGGAGCCTTTCCTGTTTTATCTGTCACTTTTACTTCCTGTTTTCAGTCCACATCTACGTTCTATCATCTGTCATCACCTGTTTTCATGAGCCGATCAATCCGCTCCAGATGCGTAAATACGGACGAGGCGATCAGAGAGGGGCAGGACTCCAACTCTGTCCATCTCTGCCTCTGATGTTCAGCGAGAATGGACCTTATTCTGCTTAATGTTCAAACCAAAGCGATGATCATAAACCCATATGAGACTAAAAATGTCATAATATATTGCAACGTTTGCTCATCTTATGCACATTTGTGTAATTCAAACTGAATTATTTGAGATGTACTCGTGAAAGTATAATACGGAGGCCTATGATTTCGGTCCCTGGTGTTGATTATGGATTGTCTGGATGTTTGTAATATAGTCAGACAACAGTGGGGAGTGTACATGAATGATATATGAATGATGCGACACATTTAATCCTTTCTATTTTCAGGCTGTAAACGCTGTGAATGCCAAAAGCTGTGGCAGTGATCGCTGTTACAGCATGCGTTCTTCTTTAATGTGTGCTGATAGATGGAGATAAAGGAGGCCGGATGATGATAGATGAAGCTCCGGGGAGACGGGGAAACAGGTCGGAGCCACGCTGAAGAGGGTACAATCACGTATTCTCTGTTTCTAAACCAACACCTCCCACGGGGGAAGCCGTTTTGGATGTGTTCATGTTGATGTGATGTTGCTAAAATGTCACATCCATTATCCAGTTTCATGATTCACGACATGCAGCTGAATCAGAAATCATGTCTGTGACCAGACCTCACAGCATGTGCTCACCGCTCTCCAGTACCCCTGAAGAATGTTATCTATTCTTATCTATTCATAACCGAACAGCAACACCGAGCCGCCTGGTCAAGGTTGAGGAGATCACCCCCCCCCACACACACACACACACACACACACACACACACACACAAACCCACCCCCGAGTCCAGCAGGGCTAAACAAAAGATTCTGGCTGTAAACACACTGGAAGCAGCTGACTGGACGAGTGGTTTTCCTGCCTGTGTGTGTGTGTGTGTGTGTGTGTGTCCTTTATGAAAGCATGAACGTGTGAGCTCATGCATGAGCAAAATAATTGATTGTGTCTATAGAACTGAGACAGTTTGTCGATGTGTGTAGGTACGCCATTAGTCCACATGTTCCATTTCTTGTCAGCGGGAAACGGGAAACAAGTGGAAAAGCGATGTACGGCGAAATGCTTCAGATCAGGAAATTAAAGCTACAATTTCTCATTCTCATTTCTCATCGACGTGATAGAACAAGACGTTTTCTAATGTGTGAGTATTCTATATTCACACATCTACACAAACGAGGTTCAATATTTTATTACTTTATCATTGATGTCGATTGGAATTTGACATAAAACATTCATAAGGTACAATCAGACTAAGTAATAACTATATTGTGATAAAGCAGATACATATATAAGATAGTGAACCCAGAACATAAAACAATATACAAGTACTCAGTTAAAAAAAGAAAATAACTGAAGAAAACCGACGACTGCAGAGTCAAAGAATTGCAGAATCTACATCTGGAATGATTGATAACAGGAAGTCTAGCACGTCCGATTCATCTATGATGTGTTTCAGTGGTCCTCAATGTGACTCCCACGGGTTCCAGGCAAAAAGGAAAACTTTCATTTCATTGTAATCACATCCAGAAGTTAATATCATTAACTACTGTCTGAGTACTTTGGTTTGACACGTGAACTAAAACACCTAAAAGTCAGTAATCTGGGGACAAAAAGCTAATTTTAGTGGGTCTTTTTTTATTATTTTTGCTAGAGAGGAGGAAAAAAATCCTTGTATGGTTCTTCATACTTGGCGTATAAAGCTGGTTGTGATTCTGATTCCTGACACCCCAGGAAGGCTGCGTGCCAGCTCACCAATGACCTATGAACCCGGACAGGATGGTGAAGGATTGGGTCATGAGTGTTGACAGTCTCCCGACAATCAGACACGCTGACCGTGGTGAAAGACAAAGACAACTCACGTATGGAAGGTAGCGCGGGACTGACGATGTCACCAAGGACCTCAACTGGCAACGAAGGCCGACTGTTGCGTTTCATGTCACCGATGCCTCGGCCAAAAAAGATGCAGTTGAACACTCTGGTGTTCCGTATTCGTGTCTCAGCTGCGGTTTCAAATGGCGTCTGTTTGTTTTGACTGCAGGTTGCTGTCGTTTCCTGTGGTTTTCAATAAGTCGTTCTGACTGGATTTAAGCCCCAGCAGTACGCCGTTAGTTAAAGGGATCATTTGTTTGTTAACCACCCTCATCCACATCTCAGCTCCAATGTTTCTGAACTACGCATGAACTCTTGCTGCTTCACATCACATCTAGGCGATAAACCTGGCTGGTAACCTGCAATAAAAGTACCAGACAGAGAGTATAATTAATTGTACAGGATCATATTCAGATTGGATTCTGGACGGAACTCATTGTAATTCAACTTGAGACTTGTTTTAAAGTCATGGTTCCATTTTCCACTACTTAGCCAGGGTCGAAACACTTTCAATATATTTATAATTGCTTACACACATATACACTATAGTTCAAAAGTTTGGGGTCATCCAGGGGTCATTCACCTATTGCACAGCTGATTCATTTAACATTATTGTCATTGACGGTAGTGTATAGATATATATATTTAAGAGTATTAAATTGACACAATATCATATTAAAAAACAGGCCATCATGCATCATGAATTGAATGTTTTTCAGTTCCTATGACTTTGGAAGGTTTGTGCTGACCGCATGAACTCATAAACCACCACTCCGTCTGTCTCTCTGCTGGATCCGAGTCCTCTCTCTCTCTCTCTCTCTCTCTCTGCCTCCACATCTTCCATTTCACATTGTTTGTTTATGCCTGCGCTCATATTTCTCTTCCCCTCGCTTTCAACACACTCTTTTCTATTTATCTCATCCTCACAGCCAGTGTCCATTCATCCTGAATTACTGCCTGAGAGTGGCGCAAAAGGGACAACAACAAAGTAAAAATAAAAACCAGGATAGCATGAAAACAACTGGCATCATGCCGTCTCTCCTGATGATAACAGCTTTTATCTTTTGAAAGGACACGCTGAAAAAAAACTCAACCCTCAAACAACAACCCCCCCCCTCCCTTCCCCTTCTCCAACCGCCTTCCACACACATTTGTGTTTAAATTATAAGTCATTTTCACAATGAGCAAGAGGAGATTACTCATTATATTTCCTGCTGGTGTTCATCACTTCCACAGTTTTTTTCATCCACAGACCGGTGAGTCACGGGCGACACTAGAAGCAACAGTCTACCGGTTTTACCACGACAGGTCCTTGACACTGGTCCTCCTCTGTCCTCTGGTCCGTGTCAGGTGGTCGATCTAGACTCTGATCAACCATTCACCACCTCACACGTGTTCATACGTGATACGAGGGACATCGGGCCAGGACTTGAAAGTGATAGATTCGTCTTGGTTCTTGTTGTGTAGGTCTACACGTGTACGGCTGCACCACTTGCTACATCTGTGTCGTGTATTTGTGTTCCACACCATGTGCCTAGTCCTGAGTGAATACGATGATGATGATGATGATGAGATGCTGGCAGTGATCCAGACGGTCGTACTTGAGATTGAAATCTTAAATCTGTCTCACTGTTACCATTCATCGACAGATGTAAATCAGAGCTGAGTCTCTCTGAACAACAAGCACCACTTCATTTGGACTCGAGGAGGAGCGTACGCTGAAAGTCCAGTACACACACACACACACCCAACACACACACACACCTGATGAAGCTGTTGTTGCTCGTCCCAAGTGGCCCCAAGCCTTCGGAGGATGCTTCATGGATGAGCTCACTGGAGCCTCTCAGGGCTGCTGACGCCTGCCACCAAAGAACAGATCAAATGTGGGATGCGCACAATGCAGTCGAGTATAAACTGGAGCCAATTATCATCTTTGTGTGCCGGCCTCAGGGGCCCTGGTGGGCCCGTCTGACCCGGGAGCTGAGTTTAGGCAAGTGCTGGAAGTAGGTGTACGGAAAGCACGGCCATGGTGGCCACGTACAGAGCAGCCAATCAAACACCCCCGGGGGTTTGTGTGTATGTGTGTGTGTGTGTGTGTGTGTGTGTGTGTGGATCAGCCTCTGGTGTTCCACTCAGTTTAAAAAAACAACACAAAACGACGTTGTGTCTTTCTCTGTTTCTTTTTTTTTTTTTCTTCTTCTTCTATTTCCATAAGAGCAAGCTGCTCTTAACTAATAAAAGGTCAATCCACACTGCCGGCCGTTGCTATGGAAATGAGCAATAAAGGAGTCTGGGAGAATGAGTCCTTTGGGGGAGGGAGAGGGGCGGCAGTGCAAGCGAGGTTGCACTCAAGGTCATGTTTGCACTGACCCTAAGGCCTTGTTACAATATATATGACCCATTTATATCTCCATCCCCGGCTGCGGCTGACCTTGGTGTTTACGAGGCCGCCGTGGCAGAAAAGGCCATCGCACAATTGGCTTGATTCATGCGACATGTCGGCTAAACAACGGGCGACTTACCCCCCAACACACCCACCTCACCAGTGCCTTGTGGTCACTATATATCTGCTGGCTAAGATATATTCCCCCCGCGCCCAAGGCGTTATTGTGACAGGTGAATTTAGTTACCTGTTAGGATCGATACAAGCCGCCGTAGCAGTTAACGGACGCGCTGCTTCATACATGGTGGTGACATTCTACAAAATGACATTATAGATTTTCTGGAGCTCCAACTGCTTTTTGATTTGGATTTTGATTTTTTACATTTAAAAGCAAATAAATGAATTGTTCAAACACTGCTGTCATGGGTCATTCCGTAACCTTTCTCTCGATGTCTACATCCTGTCTTTTCCTCCGGCTGTGACCCGCAGCGTGTCGGTCGTGCACCAAGGAAACAAGTTCCGAAAAAGGGGCCAAATGTTGAAAAGAAGTAAACATCAGCGTCGCCTTTTATTAGGGCGTATCGCACCGGGTTCGACGTCTGCCTCTGCGGATGCCACTTACCTCCGCCTCAGGCAGGATGACAGCTCATCAAGATGACTGACAAGTGTGTGACAGTGAGCGATACACTCCGTATCTGAGAGCTGGATATTGGAGGTTTAGGAGACACTTGCTGCGGCTGCATGACTGCTGTTTTCATCTTAATCAAACACCCATTTTGTGTTGATTAATTACAATCAGTGTTTGAGACGTGGCTGTCGCTAATATTATTGTGCTCAGTTTGAATTATTTCCCAACTTTTTTCTTCTTTTTGCAATGTTTGGACCTGTTCTCTGTCTCCTGGATGCAGGAGTAGACGTGTAATGTCCATGATACTCTCTGTCTCACTCACAATCCAAAACGAGAATGAAAATGAGCATTGAGAAAATGAGTCATAGAATAACTGACCATGTTGGCTTTTTTTCCCCCCAAACAGTACATCAAACTGAAAGGACCTAATACAAATGGACATACAACACAGTACTACACCTCAACTACCTTACAAACTCGTGGACAACTCAGACTCACAGGGCGCACACACGCGTCCGGTGATGTAAGCACAGAGAACGGAAATCGCTCCTCGTTGTTCATTCATTTAAAAGAGCCGTTCAAAAGATTCGACTCGTTCACTAAGTCTGAACTTATCTGGAGTACTTGCGTCTGTGGCTTTTTGTGGCCACATGCCGGCCACATTTTCTTCATTATCACACTTTCATTTTTCCCCTCCATCTTCTCACTTCATCTTCAGGCTTTTAAGAATTCCGTTTTGATCAATCACATCTTTTTTCTATTTTTTTTCCCACCTCTTGAACCCTGCGATCATCAAAGATGCATCCTCTGCACTGAGGTCAGAACACGCTGTCAGTTTATTCAACACGATCAATCCTTAGTTTCTGCCTGACACATCCACCCCCCCACCCCCAACCCAAACCCCTCCAAAGAACCGCTGACCCTCCACTCAACACTTTCCCAGCATTCCCCCTGAGGTTACAGCGCCACATGGGTCCCAGCTGCATGGAATCAAGCCTGAGTGCATCTCGTCGTTGCCATCGCAACCCCCATAAGCCACAGGCGCCTGTGGGTGCTGCGAGCAGGAAGATATATGTCGTATTTACGCACAGAAGGAGCAACGTGATGATTAAAAAAAAAAAAAAACTAGAGGAGAAAGCAGACGGCGTGGAAGATGACAACACCTCATTTGGAAACTCAAAGAGCAGCGCTGAAAGCAGGGAGATGTTGGAGCGCTTGTGTCATTTTGTATGAATAATTCCTTTTATTTGATTATGCACTTTCAAAAGTCGCCTCTTTTGATCAAAATGGTGTCAGGCTGTTCACAGGTGCATCTGCGTCCTTGCAGCCGGTGTATCTCATGCAAAAGTTACTTTTGTGAAGGACTTCAAAATACTTTAAATTCACTCTTGAGCCAGACATGCGTTGAATATTTCTAAAGGAGAAAAAAAAAAAAAAAAACAAAGTCTTATACAAACTCCAGGGTCAAACATCAGTGATGAGCAGGTTCTTACTGACAATCTGCTGCTTCAAACCATCGACAGGCGCAGGGAAATCAGCACAAGCCGACTGAAAGACAAACATTCTTCCATGCTGTCAAAACGCCCGTGAGCAGAATGTTGGAGGTGTGTGTGTGTGTGGGGGGGGGGGGCTCATTGTCCAACCAACACACAGTGGAACGTGTGCAAACGGTGGAGAATGCGCAGCGGTGCTTCTTCGTCATCCGTGACCTTGCGGATGGTAAAAACAACACTAGCACATGTTTTCTTTCCTTTTAAAATTGGCCCGGCAGCTTTGCTAAGGTTGTGTAAAGAACTAAATATGTGTCTGGTATCAGATGATGACGTGGTGCTGCAGAGCTCGGTCTAGTCGGACGTTGAGTAGTTTGGGCCAAAATTTCAGGACCAAGGGGACTTTCACACCTACGTTGATTGGTCTGGACTTTCAGACTATCCGTTTGATTCTAAACATACATACAGATGTGAAAGATCCCCCAGACTATGATCCAGACCAAAGAACCAACATTTGTCCCGCCCAACAGAGGCCAGAGTCCTGACCAAACTGAACCACGGTCTGGACATTTGTAGTGTGAAAGCTGTTTTTTGATAGTCTGGACTTTCATTTAACTGGACTTACATTCAAGAGGAAGTTCCCGTCATCAGCCTGCACAGGAAGTAGAAATACTGGGACTCTCTCCGTCTCTCCCGGCGTGGAGCCATGTCCTGTAGCATAGCTAGCACTCATCTGCTCCTTTCCTGTTGTTGACGACAAACACCAACCTGGGTCCGTAAAACACATAAAGTCTAATGATGCTAAAATGTGAGGACCTCTGAAACACACCAAACACCAAAACAATGTCACGTTATTCGAATCAGGAAGGTGATAATAATCCAAACTTCACGTTTGTTTTAAAAAGTCATTGCACGTCTGTATGATACATTGGTAGTCCAGTCTGAAACTGCACAGATGTTGAAATGTTCCTCACTGCTTTATTTTTTTAGCCCTCCTAGAGGTTGATATAATACTTGTATTAACTACTAAAACAAGAACACTTATCTAATTCTAAAACTAATATCTTATCAGTTACACAATTAACTCTAATAGGGTTTTTTTTTTCCTTTCTTTTTTTTCAGGCTGTGAGATATTTATATTAACACAAAGTGACACAACGAAGATCAGGCGTCATCTGAGCATGATGATGATGATAAGCTACTCAGCAATGAGGCATCTTAATAAGTGTTTATTGGAAGCTAATAGGCTGCATGTTCATGAATACCAAACCATTAACAGACTGTTTAATTACTTTGCACACACTCATTCAATTAGAGAAATATGAGGTCATTAAGGGCTAACCGATCTGTTGATGGTGTGCAGGCTGAAAATAAATGTTTATCTGTTTGGGGAAATTCATGCAGGGAGTCCAGCAGGGCAAAGTAAGTGAGAGTGAGTTTGCACTCATCTGTCACTCCGTCAAATAGTCCCAGAGCTGCGTTTGAGATAATTATTAGTATCACTGCCGGCTCGTGGTGTCGTTTATCTACTTTAATTTCACGCCAGAGTTTTTTTTGTTTTTTTCTTTATTTTGGCTTGTTCTTTTTCCAGCAGCGCTCGCAGATTAACACGCGGCTCTTCATCTGTTCCTGCAGGCATCGTGCCAGTGGGCCGCCGCTGAACGTTTAACTACACCTGCACAGGAACGAATGTCAGGCTGAGACAGGAAAACTGCTGAGCCGCTGCGAGGAGAGACAGAAATAACACCAGCAGTGAATCTGTGACAGAGAGACGTTTTCACTTCGGTGGAGGACGTCAGAGTTAACGGGAAAAAAGGGTCGAAGCATTTTCCAAAACTGTGGTTGTTCAGTGTAGTAATGAGGTAGAAGTTATATCACCGAAACAGGACGACTGTGTGTTTCTGGTGATTTTGTTTGACTAAGAATATTGTAAAAGTAGCTGAAGTGAAATTTAAGCTTTGTTTACACTGACAACCCCAAACTATAATTTTGGTTTGTGATGATGGTTTATGTGTGAACAGCAGAAATCAGCAGAAATCGCAAGTGTTGCGTTTTTTTTATCCCTCGAGTTGATAATTCCACGTGCAGACACTGAGCTCTTTTTTTTTTCTTTTCTTTAATTTGAGCAGGCTAAGTGAGTCAGTGTCCATCATTAAAACAAAGTCACCTCCAACTGAAGGTCTGGGAAACAGTAAATGAAAAAGCAGACAAGCTCTTCTGTGAAGGTGAAGCTCCGGACACACAGTTTCACTGCAGCAACTCATGGTTATGCCAGTGAAAGGCAAAAGGACGCTGATGGGTTTAGTGTCCGTCTGAGACTTAGATGATGTTGAGGTCCAGTCATCCATTCATCAGAATAATTAATAGTTGTAGTATATTTACTTCATCAATGGGGGGAACAAAGGGAAACAGATGTGAACAGTTGATGATTGAAACCTGTTTCTGACCTTCTGGTTTCTATCAGTGTTGCTATGGCAATGCACATCAATAGCTGTGGAGGAGGCATTTCTGAAGCAGCACTGAAGGAATGGAAAAACATCCATGTTTCAGCTGTGATTACTGCATTTTGAAGCATTTGGACATGTCAGTGAACGCAGAAGCAGTTTGAGCTACTGTCAGCGTCCTTTTTAATTTACACCTAAATTATACATTGTTGAGGGGTTTTTTTTTGTGTGTGTCATGATTTTTCCACAAAACGCTGCCCTCAAATAGCCTGACTCAGCTTAAAACGACTCGACACGTGTTCTAACTGGCTGTTTCTGTGTGTACACAGACCTTCCTGTTTGTCTTTGCTGCTCTCGGAATATTGAGGGTCAAATCCCTCGAAACAACAGGTTTTCTGTTGACCGGTACATGAGTCCATAGAACACGGAAGTTAACGGCTAATGGTGATTTTCACAAAGGCAACCACATTCATATTCTGGGGTTCGAAGGAAATAAGGAAGATAACCGTTCAATTACTATTCTACTCCGACGTATAAATCAGTGAACGTTCCAGATCTTCCACTAAACAAGATGCCAACTTGAATACATTTCCTGCTGTCAGACTCACACACACACAGAAGCCGACGAAGACGACCAAACCAGCTGTGGAGAAGCGGTGCCGCCGTTAAAAATAGGAGCAGGTGACGCGTTCATCGGCAGGGCAACACAACATCCAGGAGCCGGAGTCTACACGCGGGAACGAGCCTTACATCAACTGCTTTCCTCTGCTGCCTCTGTCGTCACTTTTAGTGGAAAATAACGAAGACTGAACACTCTGTTGTTCCACTGATGCAAATAAAAACCGAATAAGTGTATTTTTTCATCAAAGCAATATGTAAATGACAGCACTCTCAGGATAGGGTTCCTTGAGGACCCGCTACAGTAGCACAGAGTCGCTGCGGGTTCGCTGTTTATTTTTTTTCATCGCCGTTGTCTTCACCGAGGCCAGACAGGAAGTTCTGCTGTGGAGGGAAAAAAAACCAAAAACTGTGGTAGAAAAAAAATTTATGCCTTTAATCAAGAAGGTTGCGTGGCCTTGGAGAGATGTTTGAGTCACCCAGGGGTGAGAGACATTGTGGCGTATGCTAATGTGCGTCGGTACGGTCAAGTGTGTTCACTGTGGTCTTGGGTGCTTTTCAGAAAGAATGATAGCGAGCGAGAGAGAGAGAGAGAGAGAGAGAGAGAGAGATGCTATGGAAATCTCCAGAGCTGACATGCACAGGAAGTAAATCAAAGACGGAGAAATCAGATTAGAAGAAACGCAAGTCAGACATATCGCACGTTTAAACTACCATCTGAGAGAAGTGTGACTTTGTGTGCAGATGCATCAATTACTGTTTTGATTTTCCTCATTCTCTGCGTTAGAAAACATCACCCCCGGGTTCATTCCGTCTAAATTGAAATGTATTTGATCGAGTGTTATTCTGACTGGATCGATTGTCATTCACCTGCTTTTTCAAGTTACAACGGTATGAATGTCTGTTCTTTGGCCTCACCTGACCTTCACAGTCACTGATTATCAGGTGACGTTCTCACATAATTTCTACAATCAGCTGGCAAAATATTGTGAATTGTTATTATTCAGTCCGCAACGAGACGCTGCTAAACTAAACGAGACACTTGAATGTTAAATCCTTGTGATGTGATGTGATAAGGCACCAAATATCAAATCTATATCAGGTTTCGCTTCCTAAAGGGGCTTCCACACCAACTTGGACGTGTCAGTTTGAACCGAACCTAATTTACCTAATTTACAATGTGAAAGCACCAATGAAACAAAACTTGATCCGACCAAACTGAAGCACAAAAAAAAAAAAAAATCATGCAAATTTGGTCCGACGACAACATAAAAAGTCGACTGGAAAGAACACACAAGAATTGTTACCATGTTTGTTGATTAGCCTTCTTTGCCAAGTGGTAAACAGTGCTAACTTGCTAATTTGAGCGCTTTGGTGCTGGGACTACATCACACACACACACACACACAGTGTGCAGTGCAGGGACACGCAGCAGACATCAGGAATGAGGACAGAACGTCAGTAGATCCAGTGTGGAACCTGAACCGAGGACCAGATGTAGATGATGTGTAGTGGAGCACAGACACCAACCTGGGTCCAGACCTTGGTTGGAGACTTGTCGGTGTGAAAGCGCCCACAGGCTTTTCCAGAAGCCCAGTGTCATGACGTTTCACTGCACAAATGGAAGAAGCCACGAGGTACAAAGGTGACGATGAGAGTTCACCGTTAGAACGGAATATTTCTTTACAAGTTGTCAGAGAAAACCAACAACACAGGCAATGAAATGCATTTGTGTATCGTATAAATTATGGAGCCGGTTTGAAATGACACAGGGGAAAGGTGCCGTCATCTTGCCTGTTTGTTCTATTCGGTTGTTTGTTGTTGATGTACAGGAGAGAGGATTTTAAGGAGCAACATAAAAACTAAAAACTGAGCTCAGAGAGAAAAGGAGCTTGGGGGAAATGACGGTGAGGTTTTATTCATCTTTCATAACCACTAAATCTCTGACTGTATATTTAATAGTTGTTACAAAGAGAAAGAGGCTGAGAGGAGAAGTTAATATTGACAACATATGTGTATTACATTAATAAAAATGTTTTTCATTTCAAACATTTGCTGCCAAAGAAACAGAGAGACAGAAAGTGAAAGAGAAACATGATGATCTCATCCGGGATGATGTCATCTGTGTGTGTGTGTGTGTGTGTGTGTGTGTGTGTGTGTGTGTGTGTGTGTGTGTGTGTGTGTGTGTGTGTGTGTGTGTGTGTGTGTGTGTGTGTGTGTGTGTGTGTGTGTGTGTGTGTGTGTGCACATCTGCACACGTGTGTAGGAATGACTAATTGAATCTTTTAACAGTAAGTGAATTTCACACTAATATAAAATGGCATTAAATTTATAATCTGTTGCAGCCGAGAGCTGAAAAAAGAAGGAGTGTGTTTGCACACAGACAGAAAACCCTTTTATACACATATTATGTCAGAAAACGTCAGGTGGAAACAATAATCTGAGAACTTGTCGGGATGTCGGGAGATGTCTTTAGCCAGTTGACCAGGACTTATAATTTTTTAAAAAAAGGGAAAAAAATCTCATCAGTGCATCAGCTGACAACACATACACAATAAGTTGGACATTGGCTGCAAAGGTTATTTTCATCAATTTTCAATTATATTCTCAAATAATTGATGAATTCTTTGGTCAAATGAGGACTCCCAAGTGTCTTTTATCCCCAAAGCACATACGTATATTCACTTTACTATCATAAAAGGAAGAAAAGAAAGTATCCATCAATTCTTACAATTTTCATTTAAAAACATGATTCAGCATAAACCAAAATTAGTTTTTACCAATTCTATGACTGTTTTGGCCCCACAGTGAACGCACACTGAAATATGAATTTGTTCCTTGAAGTTAAAAAAAATGTGCGTGTGTCATGGCAACGAACTGATTTACAGTGTGCCAGGAGAAAAAAGACTGCATCAAACTCTGGAATGAAAGAACTGAGCCTGAGACAGCAAAGGTGTGTTGGTGGGGAGGGAGGGAGGCAAACAAACGGTTTCTTTTAGCTCAGAAAGCTCATAATTACAGGATCTTATTGATTCTGCGCAACATAATGAGCGATGATGAAACCACGACTTAACACCGTCACGTTCCTGTTGACACAGCAGCCGACGAGCCGAGCGATTGCTTGGCTGTTTCAGAATAATGATGTTATTGCTTTTACATGATGTAATCACGCTCAGAACTTTTAAGAGTCGCTCCTTCCCAGGAAAAACACACACACACGCTCATACAGAAACACTCTGCTCTGATTCAAACGCTGGATTTTAGTCGACGCCTGGAAACAGCAGCCGTTTCTCAACGAGCCCATTTCATCAAGCCAGCCGATCTTTTCTTCCTCACATCATCGCGGGAACGGTGGAAAAAGAATCAAGGCCGTTTTCTCAAAACCCTTCTGTCGCCGCCGCGAACACTTGATGCTGAATCGAAACAGAGAGATAAAGACCCCTCAAACAATCTCTCCTGGAGGAGAAAGCGCTGATGTACAGAGAAGAAGAGGTGCACCGCCAACCTTTTCATCATGTCCCAATTACACTCCAACACACGTGGGAGGGTGATCAATGGACGTGGTTACAATCTCCGCCGTGGAACGCGGTTTTATTTATCCCTGCAGATGTAAAGATTAACATGATTGCAACTAATCCATACTGTTAAGGTCGGAACAGATGTGAAGATTTTGAAAGGCTCAGTGGAACACACTGTTTACACCAACAGCAAGATGAGAATATTTACATGCTTCAGACCGTCGTCCGCCTATCGCCTATGGTGACAGCGTGAATCAGACGGCGTTTTCACATGGGTGGGTCACTAGAAACATTATTATGCGAAGGGGAGGGGGTTGAAAAAGTGTGTGCCAGTAGACCCTAAACACTGGTCCTTGATGGATGGTGGAAAATAATCGGTGAGGGTGGAGCCATTGGAGTAGTGCATCATGGGATGGCAGACTTCTTGTCACTACACTTCCTGTGCCCCCGGCTGGAGGATGTGTGTGGTCTGACGGTGGTGCGTGTGATTAGAACCATGTACGAGGTCAACAGCAGTGCATCTCTGACTTTCCTCCAGCTGCCTGTGATATCATGTTATTGGATCGTCTGAGTGCAGCGGATGCACAGGTTTCATCTCCACGGTCACACATGTTCTTCTTGCTGACGCTCAGTCATGTTGATGCTGCGGGCAGGAGACTTTCTTTTAACCCAGAAGACTGAGAATTCGAGTCAGCTGCTGCCGCGGACGTATAAATGACCTTAAGGAGGAGAGTCTGAGTCGCTACGGGGGAAGATTCTCAGAGGAGCATGACGGGTCTGGGGTATGGCCTGGAGCTTCATGAGTGATAAAGCTGTTCAGATTGTGCACAGGTGAGCAGTGAGGTCATCGCATGAAACCCAACACAGATCGCTCAAAGAAATCTTCCTCAGGTCCTAAAGCAAGAAATGGTTACAACAGAATTCCAAAAACAACAACTCCGAAAATAGGTCCTCACACACAAACAAACAAACAAACAAACAAAATAACTCACTGGTCTGGTTTCACCGTTGTAATACATTCATGACTTTTGGATCTGATTGGGTTTGGTCGAATTGGCGAAACGTGAATTTCTCAAACACACAATTTTCCATCACTTTTTCTCACTTCCTGCCTCAAGTCTCCTAGCCCCGCCCCTTGTCATGACATCATCGTCCTTAAAGCAACAGTCCACATTCATGACACTAAAGGTTCCTTGTTGTAGCATTTCAGAAACTATCATTAATTTTGTGTATGATATATTCCTTTATATCTCTTCTTTTTATGTTAACTACAATACAATTGTGTGCACTATTCTTTTAGATCATTTTTTATAACTAATATTAAAACAACATAAAACACAAAAGAGATATGTAGATTATTGCACAAGATTTACCATTAAAGAATATCAGAATATCACATGGCTGTCACAAGATTAAAATGACTTTTTATAAGTACATTAGATATTTGTTTTCAAATGTTCATCGTGGTATTTGGAGAATAATTAAATGTAAAAAAAAAAACAACAACAACAACCTGGTGCTTTCTGGTAAAAACATAACATTTATAAAAATGTGTTTAGAAAATGGAAACATCTATATGTGTTTATACGTGTGTGTGTATATATAAGTATATTTGGAATTACCTGAACAGAACATCAAAAAACGGTTTAATTAAAGAGCTTAAACTCGATAATAAAATCCAAGTTTCATTGTAAATCTGGAATCACTGTGTGCTACTTTCATTATTGCTGAGTCCAGCTAGAAACAGATGACTTTCCAAACGTCCCCGTTTCTCTACAGCAGGCCAGAATCCTGGGGCGGGCTCACCCACGCAGAACAACCCTGGAGATGCGCCCACCGCGTGCGGACGTGGCCGAGCCGACGCTCACGTCACCGAGGTGAGGAGAGCTCTCACGCCTGGCACGCCGGGCTTCCTCCAGGACGTCCTTGACGATAATTCCAGGAAACGCCCACACAGGCGTACATGTGTCCTGCGCCTCTCCTCCATGATGTCGTATCATATCTGCACCAGTGGCAATCAAACCACTCCTGTGTGCATGTTTTCATTTGTTATGCTGACTGAAGCTACTTTCATCTCATAACTCATCTTTCATCTTAAGCTCAGTAAAGAGGCGGTCCCCTCTGTATGTTCGCACGCTCAAAGACGAATATGTGTTGGGATAAAAACTAAAAAGAACAGAGAGGCTCTTATTTGAAGTGGAAAAAATAGTGTGTGTGTGTGCGTGGGGGAGTGGGGGGGGCAGGGACCTGAGGGCTGTGTGAGCATCCTCATTCACTGTGGCTGGCAGCTAACGGGCCGGTGTAATTGGGATGTGGATGAGACAGTGATCAAACACAACCTTCACACCTCCATCACACTTAATGAAAAGCTCAACAGGCAAACACGCAGCAGCCCGATGCTTTGTAGTCGTTTACCTGCCGTAGTATTTGGATGTTTGTGTACCTCACAGTGTTATTTTTGAGGCAATTATTTTGGTTTTTGGCAGCGTCAGTCAATCCGGCATTATGCGAGCCGACATGGAGCGCATTCAGATAAGTCGTCTAATGGTGCAGATATAATGAATCAACACTGAGACAAATTTCTAGATTTCTACGTGTGTGTGTGTGTGTGTGTGTGTGAGTGCACGCGTTTGTTTGCTCAGGCGGCTCATTTTTTTCAAGGCAATGTAATACTGCACCTCGGGGATATTCAATTCAATTATCTACACAATTATAGTGGAGAACAAAATTCACAATGTGTGAATTTCATTGGAAAAGTAATTATTGTTTTGTTTTGGTTTTTTTTGACAAACAACAGATTCCTCAACGTCCTTATCACAACCTACCCTCAGCAGTCTGTGAATTATTTAGGGAAAGATTAGGAAGTAGATGCAGCCGGCTGTGGATTATCACGTCCCATAATGTCATCTGTGTTTTGACATTTGAGACATTTGCATCTGTGGTCACAGGCTGATATGAGCTGCTACTCACTTTAGATAACTTTAATGTTTTATATCTAATGTGAGTTACTGGTCGGAGTGACAACGAGTTGTTGAGAAACATTTTGGGCGGTTGTGGCTGGTGAAAACCAACAGTGAAGCTGGCTTTCAGTTGGCGGTGCCCTGCAGTACGGTCTTATCATTGACATTAGCCGTGGCTACGTTTGGTAGCATCGTATGCAACTCCTGCAGCTTCTTGTCAAAGACGTGGGACATTGAGCGTCCCCGGCTTCTCGTCTTGATGTAAATGGTTATTCAAGAACTATTAGCCGCTCTGTGTTCTCGCTGACAGGTTGCCACCGTTCTCTCCCGCTCTGCTTGTGTGCGTTCTTCTGCTGCGAGAGGCACAAACTCCAGCCACATTATCTCCTCTCGACGTGTTTCATGCATTGTAGCTCTTGACTCGTTTTGACCTGCCTCTCTCAAGAGCACAGCTCCATCAGCGCTGCCGCGGCGGGAATAAAGGCAGTAATAACCAGCGTGAGGCAGCTGCTGCATGCGCTCTGTGTGTATGGGTGAGTGTGCATGTTGTTTTCTGTGTGTATTCATATGTTCGTTTGTCCTTGTATAAGTCTCCATGATCCCTGACATGGAGAAGCGCTTCTGTCACACACTGTTCACACATTAATTCTTAGCTTCTACATGTCACGACCGTCTGTTTTCCAACCACACCGACCCCGGCACTGTGGAGAGATCACTACACAGACGTCTGTAACCATTTCAGGCACGAAAACTTGTTGAGATTCAAACTGGAAAGAATAGAAACCGTTCTAAATGACCTTTGAGTTTAAAAGTTATGAACGGACACTTGACAAATCTGTCTATGACATTTGTGTATGGACTCAGCACCTGAATCTTAGAGATGAAACTGTTTGTGTCCGTTCCTCACGACATTAAACATCCTCTGACTACGATCAGTGAATGGCACCAAACTCTGGACCGGTGCCGACATGGAGGCTGCAGAGTGAAGCAGTCAGTTGCATTGAGTGTGTGTCAGGG
>CAAKHB010004567.1:6376-19574 GCA_901007665.1 Aeoliscus strigatus
CCACAAATACCCCCCCCCCCCCCCCCATCATTTCACCATTTCATCCCCAAGTGATTTCAGAGTTTTGAGGGCCACACTTGACGCGGAGCGGCTCTGCATCTCAGTGCTCTAACTGCCCTTGTGACTGACACATGGAGAAGGATCAATGGATTAGTTTTCATGAGATGGGCGGACTTCGGGGCCATAGACGTGCCTGTACATGCTAAGAGCGGGATTACGGAGAGGCAGAACAGGCAGGAGCTCTCCGGTTGGATGGGCGTCTGCCGGCCAATCTCACGGCTCAACACGGAGACAAATGGAGAACGCTGAAAGAGAGTGCACTCACATCTCCAACTCAATCATACTGAGTCAACATCGGATGTCGCGCCGTCGATCACGCGCCGTCATTTTTACCACACAAATCAGACAACATCAGGGCCCGCATGCCTCTGTACAAATGTTCTTCTATTCTGCTTCGCCATGTTTCTGTTTGGATGTTCGGCTGACAAACACACCTCAACGGAGGATCGGTCGTCTTCCTTACAGGCAGAAGGATGGTGTCATTATCCAATAACGGAGTCATACTTTATCCAAACTGGTCGTTGGATTTGTCTCTGACAACAAATTCTGGGGCAGAATATTTATAGCGCAGAGGATGTGTAGTACTGTGTTCTTATGTTGCCTTTATGAGGGAAACCCAAAGCCATGAAGATGATGAATGGCTCTAATGAATGTAGCATGGATGCAACACCAGAGGGAACACCCGCTGAAACTAATATGAAGCAAAATTCAATATTCTGCTCACACGTGAGCAAAAAGATTCGACACCTAAATCTGTGTGCACACACATATGTGCACGATTTCCATATGAACACACACGTAAGCACACGTAACCCTCACAGATGTCTCAAAGCTCCTGTAATGGCCTCCTGCTCACTCCTGGTGTGTTTCCGTCATCCTGTGTGATGACCACAGCAGCTGCGAAAAGCACCAATGACAGCAGATGTAAGCGACAGGAAGTCTTTCCCCGCTTCTTTGCATGTTATCAAAGTGGTGGTCGGGACTTCCGAATCCCTCATCTCCATAGCAGAGTATGAATAATGCAGCAGTGCGGGGTTGCCTGTCTGACAGAATGACTTGATATGAACAGCTGGGAGAGACTGGGGGAGACTGCAGGAGCTAAATATACATGCTGCCAACTCCCAGAAGCTTCTGGCATTGAGAGAAGAGACAGAAAGAAAAGCAGAAAAACAAAAAAAAGGGGAAAAATAATGTGGACTTATGTACTTTTATAAGGTTTGTTTACGTATGTGTGTGTGTGTGTGTGTGTGTGTGTGTGGCACCTCTGTGGCAGCACACACACTTGCTCCTCGGGAGGAAAGGCAAAGGAGTGCCAAAGGCAGTTATGGCCAGAGGCTGGAAGAAACACCAGAGGAGGCAGACAGCTTTCATCAGATGCCATGTCGAGTCAGTACTCATAAGACACAATGCTGTTTCTCTGTCGACATTCCAATACTTACCAAAGTCTCCATCCACGCTGGTCACAGACAACCATTCACAATTTACAGTGACCAATTCCCCTCAGCATTGCTGTGGAGGTGCAAGGAGGCCAGAGTACCTGGAGAGAACCCACGCAGACACAGACAGAGCGAGCTATGAGTCAACAGCACACACCACTGCACCACCGTGTCGCCTAAGGTGAACGTAACAAGTGAAAACAAAAGTCTACCTGAAGTCTAATTAAGCATTTTCCCAGCATCCTCCGATGGGCAGAATGTCATTAGACCTCCAAACAGCACTGACATTTCCCCTCACAAATGCCTTTGTCAGGTGCACCGCTTCAGGGTGTGATGACACAACTTGCCCTTAATTAAGGTTTGTCAAGGTAATCCGGTGAGTTCAGTGGGGGATACTCTCTAAAACGCCCAGAGCCAATTGGACTCCCTTAAGTGTGCCCTTTCAACGGCATAATTCTATCAGCCTATTGCTGTCGCTCCTTTATGTGCGAGGAGCTGTGGGCTGGTGGACAGACAGCAGAGATGACCTGGTGACAGGCGCCAGAAGTGTTTTCATCGGTATTAACCACTCATGATTTGATGCCGTGTCTGAAGCGTGACAGCTGATAGGGTAATGATCTGACTTCAAACCCTCAGTGCACGTTAAAGCCAGATATAAATGCATGTGATCACCATCCTGGACTGTGCTCGGCTTTGATGATTTGACCCCAGTGTTTTCATCTCATCATCAGTGTTTCAGCCAGGTGGGCCCCCGAAGCACAACTGCTTTGTGATGCCCCCCGCCTCCTCCCCCCTAAAAAAAAAAGGATTCTGTTCCAGTAACAACACAGTGGCAATATCAAACTACAGAACAGGAGGAGAAAACCTAACATAGAGTCCACCACCAGAACCAACTACGTATGCTATGAATGCTGTAATCGTGTATTTATTGTCTTCTAGGACCCGATTCATGGACGTGTCTCAGTCACTAGCTGGTTAGACGGTGTGTTTTTCAGAGTGTGTCCTACGGAGGAGAGTCTAGAAGGTTTGGACTCACTCTGTCAAGTCGTCATGGGTGTGTTTTGGTCGTATGGTTCAATCAGTGACACCTCTCGTCCCCTTTGAAAGCGGTTGCTGGGTAGATGGCGAACGCCCCACAGCTGAGGACACAGATATCTTCCATTACAAGAACTGTCCTTTGTACTTGTACTTGTACTTGTACATGTGTAATCTTTTCACGTGTGTCTGAGTAGAGTGCATGTGTGTTGTTCACCCGCCTAGAGACACATTTTGCTATCTTGATTAACTGTTTCGGTGGAGTAACTCTCTGAACCATTTCATACAAACATACACTCAATGTTTGTTAATACACATAAATTGATAAATGACTGTTCCACATTTCAATTATGATCATTTCTTTCCCACGTAATATCAGTAGATAAACTTCTCATTGAGGAAGCTGTTATTCAGCTTCCTCATGCTCACCACATCTTTACTGCTGATAACAACACAAGCAACACTCTGGATTTATTTTTAACGAGTGCCTGGACAAACTATCAAACAAAACTGTCAACAGAAATTATCTTTCTAAATCCCAGAGAAGGCTTGGGCCAATTATGAGGTGTTTCCTGTTGATTTGTGACCTCAGTACAGCAAAAAGTGCCATTTTGTTCTGTGTGACCCTTTCCCCTCATAATGAGACGCCTCCTCACACACTCCAACTCTCCCAGAGTTTGATATCATGTGAAACGTTCAGAGGAAGCCCAGGAAATGTACATGCTGTGAAAGGTATTCACCCAAAGGTCAGCTCAAGTGTCGCAAACCCCCATTTGCACTTTTCTACCTCTTCCTTTGGAGGACTAATTGAAATGTTGAAGTGATTGATCAATTGAGTACAAAGGTGATCGACAGCAGCGTTTTTTCTTCATTTTCTTTTCTTTATTTTTTTCAGAGTAACATTTAATAATTAGCAGCGACAGACATTCTATTTGTGATGGCCACTGGAAGCAGGTGAAGATAAATCATGGATGAATATCCAGCAGTGAATACATAGCTTTTTATCAGTGTTTTGGTTTTAATGAAAACCTTTGTATTCATGACATGAACCACACATTTATTAGTTGGAGCACACGCTTGCTTTCTCAAAATAAAGATGGCTGTTCATCTGTTTGAGTGAATAGAGCAAAGATGGTCATAAAGCGTGTGTGTTTTACATTTCCCTTTCATTTGAAAAGCCTCCAAAGGGAAATAATTAATGTGGAAGTCTACTAGATTACCTCAGAGTCTCACAGGGCTCTCCATTACCCCTAAAGTCTCCACAGGGATCTTATGTTCATTCGTCTCAGTGAAACCAATCTAGGACATCAAACAAGTTGCCCCAATGTGCTGTATTGTGGAACATTACCGTTAAGAACGACAGCATGATGCTCTCCACAGTCTCGACAGCCTTTAAAATTGCTCAAACAGCCAAGATGGCTGATTCCCCTTGGACCATTGCTCCCTGCAATGTTTCATAGCAACTTGATTTTTGATGAACGACAGCTGCAGTCACTATTGAGACTGTACAGTTCAAACTGCTGACGAGATATTAAGGGGGCTTTCCCACCTACCTTGTTTCATCTGGATGTTCAGACTTTATTGTCTGATCCATGATCTGGACCAAAGAACCAGAATTTGCTCCATCCAAAAGAGGTGTCCTCGGTTCAGACCAAACTGGGCCACGGTTTGGACTTCCGCAGTTTAAACATCAGAAGGGATCATCTCGCCCAGCATGGTGCCATGGCTAACAGCATAGCACATAGCATAACATTTGTCTGAATCCCAGATAAACCACACTAACCTGCTGGTAGTAACGCCATTAACAGCGTCAATGTTCATGCTGCGTTTATTCATTTGCTCTGTTCTTTGCCAAACGGTGCTCACTAGATAATTTGACTACGTCATACACACGCCTCCCTCCGGCCAATCAGTGTCCAGCAGACTTTAAAGACAGTAAAGAGGACAGAACGTCAGTAGATCGTAGGTCCACTGGTATTTGGAGACAGTGGAGCACCGGTGTCTACCTGTGACTCAGAGGAGGTGTTTATTTCATCCCTCTAATGACTTGTTATGCCTAAATCTGACCTGACCCAATCACAGTGCTCGTATGTTACAACTCGAAGGTGCAGAGGAGACACAAAAAACTGAACTGTGACCACTCAGTGCTAAGTCACTGTGTGTTCCCATGTTCCCAACACTTTCTAGGTTGCGTAACCATTTTTTCACGCTCACTATCTCGCAAAGCAGCAAAGCATTCCCTGAGTCCTTCTTTTTCCTTCTTACATATTAATTCCATATTTGTATATTCATATTTTATAATATCCAATGCAGCGGGAAAGCCTTCAAGTTAAATTTGTTCCAGTTCACCTGGCCTGTTTGCTGTGCACTGAACTCTATTAGGAGTATGTGCACGTCGAAGACACAGAAAGAACGAAAGAAAGAAAGACAGAAGGAGAAAAACAGGAAGAAAAAAAAAAAAGACAATCCAGCTGTCGCATGAGACCACTAATGTGTGGTGCTCTCTTTCTAACGTACATGATGATTCACATGTTCTCGCTCACCTGCAGGCATTTCCTGAGCTTCCTCTCAGTTCCGGCAACCATCTCGCCATTCCATTTATTGCAACCTCTCAATTATTCAGTGCAGCTGAGTCCAAATGTGTGTGTGTGTGTGTGTGTGTGTGTATATGTGGCATCAATGCTTGCATGTGTGGATACTTTGGCTATGTGTGTGCGTCTTCCTCCAGATGTCATATGTGTACCTGGTGGACAAACAGTGAAGGACAAATCCAGTAATGAGGTGCACAGGTGTTGCGGTTCCATTCCTGAGCGTACGTGTTGCAGTAAGAAAAGAGAAGAAGAGGAAAAAAAGGCATTGAAGGGATCTGGGATTTTCCCCACCTTCACTGTGCTGCAACCACCTGCTAGAAAATCCTGTCTTCTACAATACAGCACTCTCACCGTCAACATGTTCAGAATTTCAATCACTGTTTTCTGTTTCGGGGGAAGTCAACATGAGCATTGGGACGGGGTTTTTTTTTCAAATTTTTCTCACCAAAGTAAATAAAACAAGCATTTTTTTTCATATCACCAGAACATCCCAGCACTGAATTGGGACCTTTTTTTTTTTTCCAGACAGAAAACGTAAATACAACGCATCTGCTCGTCTGATCTCTGCTGTGCCCGTATACGCCAAAAAGTGAAACGGTCAAACAAAAAACGTATCTTCCCAGCATCCTTGTGCCCTCGAGCTGTGTCAGCAGGGTGACAGAATGAACATGGATGGCGTTGCTAATGACAACTGGCTCTGTAAACAGACAGCTTCCGCCAAAGTTTCTCTAACTTCACGAGACACCATCACCTCACTTGGCAGTTCTCACATGCACAGCGCCTCACTGTTTGGCTCCAGCAGAGCCCTCGCTTTTTCATTTCAGTGTCCCTTGAAATGTTGTGGAGACTACAAAGAAAACAGGAAAAAGGAATATTGGATTTCGATTCATCAGTCGGCCTGAAACACGACTCCATGCGAATCCTAATGTCGCTCCCTGTCTGCTGAACGGCCTTTCAGGCAACCGTTGAGTTTGCAGCTTGCTCACAAATAATCAAAGCAAATCTGTTAATGCTAAATACAAAGTCCTTTTCTGTTCGCCATGGATACTGATCAGCTGCCAGCCACAGGCTGAGTGAAGGCAACGCAGTCAGGGAGACGGACTGCTTTGTGGAAATATTAAAATCCTCCAAGGAGCTCGTGTGATCGGTGCCGTTTGTTGGTTGGTTTGTTTGTTTGTTTGTTTGTGTGTACATGAACAGGATTATACAAATTACAAACACAGCCGGATATAAATGAACTGGGGGCAGAGGGGCATTGAGGAAGAGCCCATTCCATTTTGAGGCAGGTCTGTTTAAGGCAAAAACATCTTGTTGCTTTTGTTTGTCATGCCCTGAAGGAGAGGACGTGTCTTCAGATACAACTCGTGGCCTTTAAATCTCAAACAGTTGGAATCGATGTTTATGTGGACCTTGTTGTTAAAAGCAAAGCATGCTGAAATTCATTACTAGGTGTGGTTGTTAGGCTCAGCTGGAGGTTTGCAGTCTCCGACTGTTGGCGCATATTTTAATGTAATCCTATAGTTAGCTGTGGAAGAACCGCTTCCCCATTACATTTAACAAGGACTCTCCATATACACATTAATCCCATTTGCTCCAGTACAACCAAAGACCTGGAGCCAGATTCTCCAGTCTGTGTTAAGATCTAAAGTAAGACAGAAGTAAATAAGTGCAATTCCTCAATATTTTGCTCAGACGTCTCAAACCGAATTTGCCTATTTTTACAATTTACAAACCTTTTAAAAAAGGCAAGAATGGGAAAACTATTAATCATTAGACAACAACCACTGCTGATGTAAAATATGACGACATTAGCAGGTGGTCACTGTTAAATCTGCTAGCTGCTGTTGACAACAAGTCAAACAAAAAGGAGAGTTAACTCGCTGGAGGGGAATCGGATCGGTGAGGAGCTTAAACTGTGACCTGTGATCTGTCAAAACTTGTCTACAATTTGTTGACAGATCTGATATTAGAGGCTCATCTTTTCATTGCAGGAATTAGACGACAAGGTTGTCTCACACTGTAGAAAAAAAAATCAAGAACACATTTGAGACCTTTGTTTTCAAGAATACCATTTATTCTTATTTTTTTTCTTGAGAAGAAACTTATGAGGAAAGCTGAGAAAATACTTTATGTGAGAATCTCACTTTTTCTCTGTTTATTCTAGAAATTGAAGTTCGGGAAAAAAAAAAAAAAACACTTACACTTTTCTTTTCTTAAGAGGGTTTTGTGAATCTGCCCCCTGCTCTATTTATGGAAGCAGTGGAAGATCATCCTGAACAGAGGTGCTGATATAAACTGTACACATGCAAGACACATCTGGTGCTGAACGCACAGGCCAGTTTGTGTATTTTCAGCAAATGCTTTGTGAATTATTTAGCCGCGGTGCTATTTATGGCCCAAATGCGCCGTCTTCAAATATGCATGATGCGTCTATAAAGGATTTGATGTCTCCTCACTTCTGCTTGTGTGGCAGAACCATTTGACTGGAGGCCACATCGGGCAACCGAACACAAATAGTCGAAGACACGAGTGAGGTCTGTGTGTCAGGGTGTGTGTCTGGTGGAAGTGGCTTGGATTGCGTGACATGCACCGAGCAGCTAACGCAGGGCGTGACACAGATGCTTGATATTTGGAGATTTACTATGTCAGGAAATAAAGGAACACAGGAGGGGCTACAATCATAGATTTGAGTGGGAAAGACAGAAATGGTCAGAAATCAAATCTACAGCCAATGCACCAAATCCACAACACTAGAAACTATTTCTACTTTCCCGATCTGATCCTGTTCCATTTGTATGTCTATCTAAAAGTGTAGTTGAGGTGTGTCTTCCTTTTTACCTTTTGAGGGAATCCAATCCTCATTGAGGTAAGTTGTTACATCATCCATTTGTTCCTGGATGATATTTCAGTAAAAACTTTAACCTTATGAGAACAATATGTCACAAAAGGTGTATAATGTTTTAAAAAAAAACAAAACAGGGGAGTAAAGGTAAAGTCTTGACAAAAATGAATTTTAAAGCAGGTTTAGCAGATGTCCATGGACATCGACAGCATGTAAAAATCCAATATGCTATAATATATATAATGTCTACGTTCAGTTTCCACAGGGGTGACAATGTGAAGTAAACATAAACACAGCTGTATCACATACAAACGTACATGAAGAGCTGGTCAGGAAAGCATCAATGTCCTTTATTAAGAACTTCTCCCCAGAGACTAATTTCACCGCCAAGACATTCGTACAATATGGAGCAATAAGTTCAAAGAAGTTCTAATACCTTAATTCACTGGTTTTTATTGTGAAAACCTGAAATATGCTCTCTGATCTCACTGGACCACACGCTCACAGTTCACGCTGTACTTCTTGTGAGGTGTGGAAACACATCAGCAGTGGCCACTTACCTACATTTATGATGCTAAAATCAATTTTAACATCTCCGCATTTCCACTTTACTGTAAAGCTTTTCTCACTTTCTCAGCGATAATAACTTCATGCTTTGTGCAATAAATCACACCCACCCACAGTGTGTATTAATATTCCAGTGATTCTGGCACCCGATCCAGAAATGTCAGTTTGTTTTTCATACGCTCTCACTCGTGAATTATCAGGCAGGCCTCAATAACTCTAATGCAGTATAATACAAGAGCTTTGCGATAAATCCTCCGTTCATGAGACTGATTATGTTCAATTTTAGTCAATTTATCTGAAAGGATTTTTTTTTTGGTCTGTGTTGTTCTGTTTTAATTGTTTTGGAGACTAATTTGTGGTGTGCAGAACTGAGAGGTGCTTAAAATATTTATCACCCGTATTAGTCAAGGTGTTTCTCATAAAGCGAGTGAGAGTGATGCATTCAGATCGACGCTGGGACAGAACGAGTCTGACATCTTGACAGACGGCTATCAGGGATTTCCGATGCATTCGTTATCACATGATTGAACGAGATACTTTATAGTCCTGTCACATGCCAATGTGATAATTGAAAGTATTCCACAGGGGCCGTCAGAAGAAGTAATGATTTCCTTTTCATGTTTTGCTGCGTCAATAGACGTGACCTGCAAGCTGCACCACAAGGCCTCACGACTCTGAGGAGGCGTATGGGACGCTGCGGGCTTGTGAGTCATCCCAAAGTCCATCTGAAATGCTTGAGCAGGTTTCTCCACTCCCCATCCAGAGGCTCCATCTGTGGGCCCCATGGGCCAGTTGCTGGCCCCTCTCACGCTCCTCCAGCCCAAGCTGCTCAGGCATGATGCTCAAGTCATAATCCTTGCCGGCTCAGCCAGGCAGCCACCTCCTGCTCTCTCCTCTGAGCATCTACCCCTGTGCATGCCTGGATCCCATGTCTAGAAATCCAGCAATGGACAGCAGTCGCAAGCCCACGCAAACAGAGCCCCTGCAGCGCAAACATTTGGAGGACGACACGCACCTGTGTAAGTACATCTCAGAGCATGTGAAGGAGAAGGAAACACATGGTATGTGTGAGAAATATGGGGCTCTGCTCCAAGCTGGTAGTTGGAGAAGGTGGAAATCTATTTTGCATGTTGCACATCCAGTATCACGCCATAATGTGAGCTTACTGCAGTAGGGTTGAGAACCCATTAATAGAACTACGTGGACCAGCTTGTTCATCCATGTCTCATCGAGGAAACAGATGCTGTCCCGAGAACACATGTTCACATGTTAATAAAAATGGTTCATATCTGTGTCTGACGACGGCCACGTAGACCTCAACACGATACAGTCTGATTCTGTTAAATAGAGTACAGTATAAAAACATGGAGTGCCCCCCTCCCCCTTCCCGATTTCTAGACCCTAGGTACGCATCTAGACCTCACACATAGAACCGAAATGTTGGAATAGATTCTTCTCAACAATATGTCTCTTGAAGCACAGAATGTTCCAGAGTTCCAATAAGAGCTGAGCCGACAGCTTGGCAGGTTTGTCAAATGAGTTTCCTGAACGACGCGACGTCAATAAATAAACTGAGTGCTCGCGAACTTTGAATTAAGCTGCATTTAATTCCCACTTAACCAGAGTGCCTTTGCATTTGCACCTCGTACGGTCTTGCTTTGCCCTCGTGCGTTTACACAGCCCATTGATTCCATACTGATTGGCCAAAGCAGAGGTTCACGCTGGCAAAGTCAGCGGGGCCAAACGTTGAATCAATATGAAAATGATATCAGAGTCTGCCAGTTGTTTGTGGTTGGGTCCATGTTCTACACGTGGGAAAATGTAATTTTGCATGCTGGTGGTTTAATGGGTTACCTTCTCATCAGTGGTGATCTTTTTTGGGAAGAAGGACGAGAATGTCTTGCCCCGTTTTAGATGTTTTAATAATTCATCGTGACATGTCTCCAGGAAATGAGTCCTTTTTTAATATATTCCTAATGGCTCACTTAAAGGTTATGTCTATCAGATGGCTCTAGCTGGAGACACTCTGGCATTTTAATCCACAGAAGAGATGGAAGACGTTTTTTGTGAACTAGTGTTCAATGGATTACATGGAACACTGAAAAACCTGTTGAAACGTGAGGAGGACAAAGTACCGACGTTTGTGTTATACTCAATGTTCAATCAGTGAACGCCACAGTTCATCCAGAGCTGGATCACAGTTCACTTACAGCAACAATCCAGTGAATCGTAACATTTTACTTCATTACATTCTCGTGTGCATGAGTGACGGTGCATCCAATCACGTCAGTAACACAAGGAACATGACAAGGAATGCTGCACAAATGTCTTTCTAAATGCTGAATACCTAAATGGGCCTCATTTTTCCCCACACAGAAAACTGATCAGGAACCAGAAAGGGAAAAAGGAACTCATGCATTACAATCATCCATAGTGTGGATGTGAATAAATGAAACAAATATGTTTTAAAGATTTGAACACTGTAACTGTCCTTGTCTTGACTTCCGTCATCTACAACCACATTTCCAATTATCACACAAACTCACACATCATGTATATTATTTGTTCATCCGTTCTACTCTGGAATCATACATTTGTCACGGATAACGAAGGTGCTTGTTATCATTACATCGACCATTATCGCCATCATCATCATTGCCCCTTCTTAAACTGAAACTTCTTACAACGTAATTACTGAAAGGGACTTTCTGGAATGATTCTGTCCCGTGCCTGCAGGTGGTGGGTCTAACGTGGCGACCAAAATCAATGGATGGCATGAATTTATAATGCCCCAAGCACCCTCAGGACTGTGATAATGTCAGTCGTTTGATGCCGGGGTTATGGCGTGATGGATCAAGGAATAGTAGTGGTGATGAAAAATACATAAGGGGGCATGTAACAAGGTCACGTGAAGACCTTTCTGCCTCATGTGGATACAGTATGGGAGTACGTGGAGATGCCGGGGTCATTAATGGTCTTGGCAAACACCACATTTTCTGTTTCCTACTCCTCTTTAAAAAAAAAAAAAAACCTTCAGTAGGTTGGAGAACAAAGTGGAGAGAAAAGAAACAGCTACAAAGCAGCGACTCCACTGAGGGGACAGATGAGGACGGTGATATTCAGCTCTTTCACCATCTGGCTCTTCCATACGGTTTGCGGATGCAGCATATGCAGCGCACACGAGCACACATAGCTCTGTTTGAAACGTGAACGCGAGCCGGTTCTGCCGACGTGTGTGTAACAGACAACAATTTGACGTTTACGTGCACTTCTTCACGGCAGATTGACAGATTAACCCAACTTCAACGTTTTATCTGATGTCGGCAGCATCTTCGCAAAATGAATGTAAAAGCTACAGGGGGAAAAAACGAGCAAAAGCAATTTGCCATGAGACATTTCATAAGTGTGAGGTGAATGTGTTAAAAAAAATAAGTGGCAAAAGGTGAGATTCAATCTAAAAGAGTAACATCAATAGCATACTGAAAGGTCATGCATACGTCTGCTTCCCTTCCCATGGGCCTCAATGACATGGACAAAGCATCTCATCTGTGCAGCTCTTCCCTCACGTGATGAATAATCAATGGATGTCAGCCACTTTCTGCCGCTGAGATGTTTCCACCATTTTGCCAGCCTCATATTCAAATGTCAACACATTCCACCTGAGTGGACCGGACAGAACTGTCTGTACAGGCTAATAGTAGCAATAAATGAAAAATATTTCATCATGGGACTAAATGCCGTCAACAGTATGACCAATACCACAAGTCAGGAGAAGCAGCTAATTAGTTCTTCTTGTTGAAGCTGAATCCAGAACCTCCATTGCAAAGACTGTGATTACATGTGTGAAGGAAGTAAAACGACAATCATGTTTGACCTCATTAGTTTGCTTTGAAGCTCACACGCCCTTTATTATCTACATTTTTAGTTCAGCAGAAATGGAGGGTTTGACTAGGGCTTTTTCTTTGCTTTGTTGGTCAAATCTCTAACCCTGAATAAATAAAGGACAGACACCAGTCCTGCAAAAATATTTTTTCTTCTTCACTTTTACTACGTAAAACCAAGCAGATGTTCCCTGTCAGATCCAAAATATTTTTGATAACAAATAATTCACTGAGAGTACATTTAGGATGCTCTTTGGTGTTTTTGTGTTTTTGTGAGAGAATGAAAGGATTAGGATGAATGAATTCTTTTATGTTGCCAGCAAACACAGATGGAGGATGAAATGCTAACAGTTCGATAACACTTAACCCTGTGTTGATCATTTAAGCTCCGCAAGTTGAACATTCTGTCTCTGCATTCCTTTATTGAATGTGTGCGTGTGTGTGTGTGTGTGTGTGTGTATGTGTATGCGTGTGCTAGCGTAATGTAGCTTCTCCATCTTGACAAATGACATGGTAGTCACCTGCATCCTAAACCAGAGATTAATCTTGCTTAGAACATTCCACAGTGTGACAGGCCAGATTGAGAAAAATGTTTGTTAGTAAGAAGGCATGTGTGACTGAGACACCCCCTTCCCCACCCCCCAACACACACACACACACACAAACCACATCCTCAATTGCCCCGTGGGCTTGTTCTGCTCATCCTCCAGACCAAATGTAACAGAAGACCGTGATTTATTGGCCCTTGCTGGGCTGTGAGGTATGTGGGTATTTGTGAGCATAATT
>CAAKHB010004567.1:19594-56227 GCA_901007665.1 Aeoliscus strigatus
ATGTTCTAAGCAAGATTAATCTCTGGTTTAGGATGCAGGTGACTACCATGTCATTTGTCAAGATGGAGAAGCTACATTACGCTAGCACACGCATACACATACATACACACACACACACACACACACACAAACCACATCCTCAATTGCCCCGTGGGCTTGTTCTGCTCATCCTCCAGACCAAATGTAACAGAAGACCGTGATTTATTGGCCCTTGCTGGGCTGTGAGGTATGTGGGTATTTGTGAGCATAATTGAGCTGTGGAGTTTTATGGGGGTGTGGGGAGCGGGGGTGTCAGTGTTTGCAGGGTGAAGAGTGGTGTGTGTGTGTGTGTGTGTGTGTGCACGGACTCATGTGCAAGAAAAATATCGTTTATCTATGCACGAGCGTCCTTGATGCAGCCTCCAATTAAGCCCCATTAAGCTGTGTGAATTAAGGACAATGTGCTGTAGGTTCCAATGCATGAAGCTGCAGACAGATCAGCTCAGAGCCCATCTCCTGGAAACCTCAACGCTATGTTCAGAGAACAAAAAACACGCATTAAGGATTCATAAGTACCACTGCAAAAATACAAATAACTTTCGACACATTACACTGGAAAGCGACTGCTAATTTATCCAGATGTTTACCTGTTAGGATTTCAAAGCCCCACAGATGTTTTATTCAGATTTGTCAGTTCCAAGTCACCAGCCGTGCATGCCTACTGATGGCTAATTACACAACACATGAAAGGCAGCGGATGTGCTCTGCGACATCCACACACCGCAGAGCGACCAGCAGGAAACAGAAGCCTGTTAGTGGGAACACGGTTGGCTCTGGTCTGGATCCGCTCAGCAAGAATCCTGCCCCTCCAAGCCCTGGTGAAAGTCCCTCTGATATGAGCTGCGCGTTGACTGCATCCTCAGGTATAAGAGGAGGGAGCGCGGGTGAGCAACATATCATCTGGAATACATAGCTAGATGCTTTAGGGTCTTTGATCATCTTAACTTTAAAGTTCAGTGAAGTGAAAGACGGGTAGTACACGATCCACGTCTTACACCCACGTGTCTTCGTTTCCCTTGAAGTCCCTGATAGTGAAGACACAGATGTTTAAATAGTGTCAGATTGCCGTCACAGAGACCTGTGTGATCTCAACCTCGTCATTTATTCTGACGCTCTGGCTGCTGTAATGAATATTTTAAGTACGTCCATGCATTCACTCCTTTCAGACGGAGACTGTTCTGTGTGTGGGTACGACTGTGTAGTAGGTTGTCATTGTAGTCAAGCCTCCTGGAGATAAAAGAGTGAGGACTAAGGGGGCGTTAAAGTCTGACAGGAAGTCCAGACCAAGGTTGGTGTTTCTGCTCCATTGTCTACATTTGATCAGCGGTTCGGGTTTCACACTGCATACATACCAGAGGACCAAATGATCTAGGGACGTTCTGTCATATGCTGCGTCCCCCTGCACTGCACATTGACTGGCTGTCAGGAGGCGTGTGTATGACGTAGTTGCTGAAATCAGCTAGTTAGCGCTGTTTACTACATAACAAAGAAGGAAGAGGAATAAACGCATCGTGACAACAATGTTGTTATGGCATTACTGGCAGCTGCAGCAACATCATGACCAATATGGAGCCTAGTTCAGTTATCTCTGACTCAGATGAACGTACCGGTCAGGTGGAAGCTTTCTTGTTGTTGGCAGGAAAGGAGAAGATGACTACTAACTATGCTGTGGGTCATGGCTCTGCAGCCCGAGACAGTCCAAGAGAGTCCCGCGGCTCATGTTTACCTCAGGTACTCTTCTTCGTGTGAAGTTCATGTTGAATGTCAGAAAGTCCAGACTATCAAAAACACACTGCCAAAGTCCGAACTGTGGTTCAGTTCGGTTCTGTCGCATACATTCTCTGCTAAAGCTAATTCGATAGCTGACGGTTGTTTGGCGGCGAAAGTTTCAGCTTCTAATCGGACCGATGAAACGGGTGTACGTCCTTTAGGCTTCTGCTCCATTTCGCGGTTGGATCCCACCACTGCTGCTTTCTGGACCACATTTGGTGATTTAGTGCCAAGCTGGAGTGACTGGGATGTGGGGCCAGTGACTAAGTCAAGGTCAGCCAGAACACATCACGAGTGCCAGATCTGGGCTCAGTCCACCAGTGTAATTAACCATTACCGCAAGCGCATGCATATCCTCAACTGGTTAAAAGTAATTATAAACCTCATCCTGAACTCCTGGAAGTGATTAATTAATTATGAGAGCATTATCAGATTTGGAGATGAGTAATAGAGTACTCTGTAGAACATCTAATACGATTTTGAAAGTGACAAATGTGGCTGAATCCAATGAATACATTATTAAAACAGTGGTGATATTTTAGGTTGTTCTCTCAGACTGTTTAATAACGTTGCTGCTCCATCCTGAACTCCTGACATTTCTTTTTCGGCTGTTTTTAGACAGACACAGGTAAACATGTAAATCAGGGAGGCAAAACTCTGAAGACCTGGAAATGACTATACAGATGCAGAAGCACGAAAACACCAAAATCAGATTTTTTTTTCCCAGACTAAAAGGCAACAGTCCCCGTGATGATGCCTATCTAACTCATACTGAAATCCTGTTTTATGTTTTGTTGTATTAGCTGTTACTTCTCCCTCAAGGTCTTCAGTTTGTTTTCCACTGATCAAAGCTGAGGTGTGAGCCTCCTTTGATCCGGACTAAATCAGTATGGAACACATTCCATTTGACCTTTTCCTGTCTGATCTCTGCAACAGCTCTGATACTGTCTATATTTCCTCCCTGCTCATTTCTCACATGCACGAGGCTGGCCCTGCGACACCCTAGTGCCGCTCTCGAAAACAAACTTCACTCAGTTGCAGCCCAAAGACTCATCCATTCATTTGATACATCAATATTTGGGCTACAGGTTTCCCACAGGCATCTCAAAGTCAAAGTCAACTTTACTGTCAAATATACTGTATATGCGTGATGCAGCATAGATGAAATGACAGACCTCTCAGCACACGGTACAAATGGTACAAAAAAGTACAAATAGTGCATAAATTAAACTAGTACTAACTGTAATATAAACAGTGCAATAAATTAAGAACTAACTGGATAAATATATTAACTAAATTAACTACATTTTACCTTACCGTTAAGTGGGAAAGAACAAGAGAGACATAAAATAAGCAGACAACAGACAAAAGTCAACCAAGGCACAAGGTAGAATCATAGTGAAATAAACCGATTCAAGTGGAAGTACATCTCCTCTTACAGTAGCATCTCACTGGGTTGTATGTACTATACTGTAGCTATATACTATATATATATATATATATATATACTGTATTAGGGTCTTTTACACCTGGCTTCATATATCATAGATATATTCACACAGAAAAATGCCATTTAAAATGCCACAAGGTTGGTGTTATAGGGGTAAATTTGGGATAAAGAGAGATCAGTCAAGATTTGTCTAATAAAGTAACACCATGCTTGAATGTGGATTATAATACATCCAAATCGAAAAAGTTTGAGTGGTCGGTACTTCAAAATATATTTAAAGTGTTTGTGCACTATTTGTGCGTCCATGCTCCATGCAGTAGTCAAAATGTGTGTTTCATGTGAGATGATTGATTATTGTTCAACACTTGAGAGCTGCTCTGTGCTGGAGCTGTGCAACGCCGCTCCTAAGTTATTACGTGCTGAATATGCAGACCAAACACTGCCCTATTTTCATACCGTCCACTAAATTAACCACAGCAGCATTAATTTTACACTCTATGATTTGAGTTACTTATTCCTTATAAAATCAACCTTAGTGATGATTTGAAACTAGCATGTATTACTGCCTCTTTTTCATTTAGCTAATCAGTGTAGTAATGAGGAGACCCATTAATTAGCTAATGGAAACATGCCCTTTGTCGTGTTTACTCTGGCATTAGTGCTGAATTATCATGTTCATTTGATTAGCGTGGCTGATGAGCTCGGTGGATTAGATTGGAGATGCCAATATGCATGTGCAAAATCTCAGGATCAAAAATAGATCCCAAGGTGGACAGATGCCCATCCTCGTCTCTTATGAGGACTCAGTCTGACCAGTGAGCCAACATGGCTGACTGTCACTCACGGCGCTATGAGTCACACTCCCACTCCTGCGGCGCATCATCATAGACCTGCACAATGCAGACTCTTCTACACTTGAACCAGGCCACGGGCAGGTTGTCTCAAAGATATTCTTAGGCAGAAGGAGTACATGAGTGACTTTATGCTATATTCAGGAAAATATTTTCTCTTACAAGTCAAGTGTGCAGCGAGAAGCAGTACTTTCCCAGTTCTTGACAAGAGGTACGTACAGTTTATGGTTGTTTCCTACACAAGACCTAATACACGCAGGTATTGTTCTGTTGTGTGCTTTTTACGACCACTTATCATCATGGCAGGAATTTATTTCATGTCACTGTATAAAGGTGCTCAAATTTGTTCAAGCCAGGACTTTGACGTACGAACTTAACAGATCCATAACACTCCCAAGGCAATCACCCACTCACAAATAGTATAATAACTTCAAAACGCAGCTCCAGGTCTCCAAGGACAAAGCCGCCATCATCAACAGGTTTCATTTTTTTTCTGCTTCTCACAGCTGCCACACAAACCCAATGAAATACATCCATCGCTTTGGCTAGAGGCTATTGTGTCACTGTGATGGTTTTGCCTCGGTGTGTGAGAGGTGCACACACGTATGAGGGTGCAGCAAGAGGGCGATTAAAGAAAAAGCGTCTGCCAGAGAGCGAATCGGAGACCCTGAAGTGAAGTGAATGCCTTTGCCTCTTCAATATTAAGACACATTAGTAGTAGTAAGATCACCTGCATTAGCTAACGTTATCAGCATCTGTTTAGTTACAATAACTTTATCCTGTATGACTCACCGGCAGTGGTGGGTGAGATTGAAACAGAGACTGAAGGTACAGTGAATACCTTTACCTCTTCAATATCCTGACACATTTGATCGTTGCCATGCAGTAATGTCATACGCTGGATTTCTGTAGATCTGTGTTCCATTTCACCGTACTAACTTATCTCAACATAATATATTTATCTGTTTATAATTAGTTAAAAGATTTACCACGGCCCCGGGGGAAATTTTGAAATAGCCTAATGTAATGTAATAAGTTATTAAATATAACATATGAAACATAGATACAACAGGTCTTATCAGAGAAACACCCACCAGATCCTCGTATCTTAACTGATCGCTCTGAGTTACGGTGTCACACACTCTGGCGATATAAAGAGTAGTCGACTGATCGCTGGGGCGGATGGGAAATGGGAAAAGCCCTTTAGTCATGATTCTGCTGGCCCCAACAAGAATTTCCTTTTATCAGCTGCTCCCGGGAGGGCAGCAGCTACCACAGGTTTACCCAGGAGGAGTTCTGCTCTCTCAGACGCAATCACTGCTCGAGACAACCGTTTAAATGAAGACAGATCTGCTGTACCACTGCTTTGTCACAAGATTGTCTTTTGTGTTGGACAACCGACACACACACACACACACACACACACACCTCCTGTCATATGCTGCTATATTGCCACAGAATCAAAAGAGGTTAGCTCGGTGTCAACAGTCCCATTGCCAGTGGCCAGGTTGTTGAAATTGTGCTGTGAAAGTGTTTTATTGTTCTTTGGCAGTGGCCGTCACCAATTTTGCAAAGCAGGTCGATCTTTTCAATTTACAATCGATTTGACCATTTTAGCACATCCAAATACCTCTGTGTGATGCTGTATTGTCTCCGCTGAAAAAAAGATCTAAGCTTTGCATCAAGATTTTCAGGCATCTGTGTCGCATTTTCTGCCACTTAAGGTCTTTCGCTTGGGATTGTTGAAATCATTGTTTTCACTGCTGAACAACCACCACTGCCTATGAATAATATAGTATAAAGTTATTCTAACTAAATAGATGCCAAATGAATTCTTCTTGGTGGACAAAACAATTAAAAATATCTTCATAAACATGAGGAGCAACTGGAGGGTGGTGGACGCCATTGACAGAAGAGTATAACGGAAACATGACTATGATTATAATGTCTAGAATTGATATTCAGACAGTTTACTTTGAATAACATTTCTCTGGGTTTGATCATTGGAGACATTGATCAGAATGAATGAATGAATCAGAATTCACAACAGATAATAATAGAAGCTAACATTTCTGTTTCTTGTATTTTTGATTTGGATTTGAACGTCAACTTACGGACATGTAGGGCCCTTGATTCTGTATGGTAATGACGGGCCTCATGGGGTTTTAAAACACTACTCGTTTTTATGGGGAGAATTTGGGTTTGCTCAGTAGCTTCTATGCTAACACCCACGTACGTTCCATGCATGTGCCCCTATCACACCGATAAAGCTTTGGGTGGGGCCCCAACTGTCGTCTTTTAAACTATCATACATTGAACATGACATTGGAAACTATCATTTTAATGCATCTTCAGCTGCGACAGAAATGAGTCTTGAAATTTGGGGGAACTGCTTTGAGGGTGTAAAGAAAAGGGATGGAATAGGATACAGAGGGTACAGGGAGTCGATTGTCATTTTTTCTCAGATTTTGGAAATATCTGCACTTTTATTCCTCATCCAGGTTATGAGTCATCCTGAGCAAAATCCCTGCATTACAAAACAATTAGATCAGAAAGCTCTGGTAATGCTGCAGGGATCCGCCGCTACCTACCTACCGTTGTGGTGAAATATGCAGGAGTAGCAGGTGTCTGGAAGGGAGGGGGCAAAGGATCTGGATCAGCGGAAGGGAAGGGAGGGACACAGGAAGAGGATTATGACTCAGAGATCATCACAGACACTTTTGAAGTTAAAAGTTTTGCATGTCAAAAATGTGCTTTTGCTGTTCGGTTCACGCATCACTTTATGTGAATCAGGTCTGTTCAGAAAACAATTCCTGTTTTCTCAGAGAAAAATATGTGAACTTTCAAAGGCTGTTTGATATAAATCGCTGGGGTGTTCTGATCTAAATTTTGCCATTTCATTTCCCTGATGGTTTTCGTCACAAAGCCTCTTAAAATCACTGACTGATAATCCAGCTCATTAGTGCAGCTTTGTTTTTTTTTTGTTCATTTCCTCCTCCTTCATCCTGGCAAAACTAACAAGCGGCTCAAATATTTCATTTCTTTTGTTCTTGTACAACAATGAAGCAGGATGAATGATAATACTCGTACCACAAATGGTTTAAGTAAAAAAAAAAACAAAACATAATAAATAAAGGTTATTAGATTTGTTACTTGATTTTACATCATCTGGGGAAAAAATGAATCAACAAATACCACAGAATTAACAAACTGAATGCCTCATAACATACAACATACATTTTTTTTTAAATATATTTCACTCTTCGTTGTGTATATAATGTGTTTTTACTGTGCCTTTGCAGCAGTTCCCATTTCTTTGTACCATGTGCAATGACGGTGGTAGTAAGGTTTGTTCTATTCTATGTAAACAGCTTCTTCCATGCCGTGACACTCTCTGCAGATCATTAAATTATGAAGCTTAATCAAAATCTGACAAAAAAAAAAAAAAAACAATAATCGCAGCTTTATCTCATCTACCCTGCTTTGCAAATGCAGGAGTTTATTAATTGTACAGGTGTAGTCTGTGTCTTGTCATTAGGTAACTAATTCCCACAGCATTCTCCACTAATGAATGTCAGCGTGTGGCATGTTCCAGCAGTGGGCAGGTGTGAAAGCTGATGAAATCAGCAAGATGCGCTGAGCCAACGTGACACCGTAAAACCTGTGTCCTTCTATTATCGGCGGTTGTGTCTTTGTTCTGGGACCGATGTTTCCCATGATTTCATCCTGCCCAACTGCCAGTTACAGTTACTTTATGTCTCCAATATCGCGTTGTTATTACGCAGATGCCATATGGATCTCCTGTCATGGCTGCGCGTCCAGCCTCCAAGATTCACCATACCCATACCATTATTTTGATTGGCCAATCACTCCCCCATGATTAGATTTTCCTTGGTTTTTGGCCGCCATTCTCTCCCAGCTTAATACCAGACATTTGTCTGTGGTAATAATATAAAAGCAATTCTACCGCAGCAGAAATTGAGTTTATGCCTTTCTCATTTTTTTGTAAAATAGAAGAGGGGGTAACTAAGTCGATTGCATCATCTAATGACATTCCTTTTCAGAGCTGGAATCATATATTATATAACAGTGGAAACAACCAATATCTTCACATAAAGCAGCTCATAGGTGTTCCACAGGCTAATGGGGGCTCATTACTGTGGGATTTTCCTTTCCCACGTTTTCCTTCCTTGTGTGAAACTTGCTTTCATAAATGTTTCCTTTGAGTTAACTTTACTGTTGTGCTGTCGTTTCCACAGCTCGTCACGCATATCAACTCATAAACTCACACCCGCGTGCTCTCCTGCCAGTATAGCTCTCATTTAATTGCCTTTTTTTCCCTGATACAATTCCTGTGGTGTGCAAGGTGTAAAAGAAGAAGACGTGCACTCCAAAACCTATTTATAGCTAATCTGTTGTGCTACACTGGAGGACATGAGGGTGGAACAACCACGCGATGCACGGTGGAAGCTGCTTTTATTTGTACATGTCAGATTATATTTAAATTTAAGATGTTCTGTAAAATTACAAGCATCCTTAAACATCAGTCTGACCTTTGTTCACACATTGTAAAAGTCCAACTTCAGGAAAAATTGAATTATGAGTCATGATGTTTCCCATAAAGAGATGATGAGCTGAAAACACTGGAGCTGTATCTACACACACACACACACACACACACACACACACACACACACACACACATACATATATATATAAAGGGGGAGCAGGTCGTTCATGTGTGTGTCTCTGCGAGTGAGTGTGTGTGTACAGAAGACAGAAGACGAACAAAATGCAAAACAGTTTTCCACAAACCCCAGTTTCATCTGCAAGTCATGTTGTGTGAAAATCAAAGAACTGCACTAGGATTTATGTCAAACGATGCACGCGTGTTCATGTGAAATGGATTTCTTTCTCTTTCTTTCTTTCTAGCTTTGCTGACTGCAAACAGCTGCTGCGTTAAAGCAGAAAGTCTGGATCCCCTGTGCTACGTGTGTGTGTGTGCATTGGATAATGAGGATCGGAGGGTGTTTTGGGGGGGCGGAGCGGGTGGCTGACTGCACTGCTAGTAGATCTATTTTAGTCTCCGATAAGTCTGTTTTTAGACTGAAAATCAGACTCTGAGGCAAACACATCTTTCTGCTACTTTCCTGAAATGTAAGAAGCGCTTCCTGTCAAAGAGCCAAGGTGCAAATGAAGACCGATTTACAACTTTTTGAATTCAGAGCCTTCATTGGTTGACAACAAGCAGCCTACTGAAGAGACATGCAGCGTTCTTCTCTCTGTTAATTATCCAGCCTGTGTGCGTGTGCATTCGGGTCAAGGCCACGGCCCCCGCTGGATATTCTTCATGCTCGCGACCTGCTGCGCTGACTTGCGGTAGCATCATCTGCTGCAGCTCATTTACGCTCCGACTTCAAAGAGAAAACACCACGCCAGCTGCAAGTCCATCCATGACACCCACCCACACACGCACACACACAAGCACACACACACACACACACACACTTGTCCATTAAGCCAATCTATGGGCCGAGGAGACCGGTGGCATGCTCTTAGCTAATGCTGATGTTCATGTCTCTTTGATACATCCTTCCTGTTATTCTGTCTGACACTCCAAGCACATAATTGCGATCCCTCAAGGTAGCAGGGATGATATTAACGTGACAAACACAATATTTCTCTCTGTCTATCAAGCAGGTGACATAATGGAGACTAATGTGCAACTACCTCTGTAACGTATTGACTTTCGAATGAACGGTAATTCATTCAATTAAAAGTTGAAATGAGCTGTGTATGAAGTCCAAAGTAAATCTGCGTTCCTCCTTAGAGGCGTCCGCCACAATGGAGGACAGTCTTCCTGAGGCTCGAGTCACACAGGAGCACGTTCGGTGGAGAACAATTTAAAAATGCCTATAGAGATTATTTGTTCAAGTCTGGGCTCACTGAAGAATCAATAGCAATTAGAGGCACAGTCGCCTCCCTCACGTGGTCAGTATCGACAGAGATATTAGACAACTTAAAAGAATGTCGGGAGCCGCTCCACTTGCAAAGTGCCTCACTTCCTGTTGATCTGCCGGAGTTCTTGTTGACTCCACTGACAGTTTGATAACTTATTAACATTATTACTCACACCCAGGCTGAGCAGCAGCTCAGGTCAACTCAGCCTCATGAGGCCTGTTTTTTCAGTCCTGCTGCTTTTCCCTGACAGAGCACAGAAGCATCATTTCCTACCTGCCCTGCAGTAACACTTGAAGCACTGCAGGAACTGTGTGACAGTGTAAACACTCCATTGTGGGCATGAAGGGAGTTTTTCTTGCCGGTAACGCGCCGTTAGAGTTAACATTTCCTGTATCTCAAGGCTTAAATAATAAACACTGAACTATTCTGACGCTCCAAGCCTGACTTGCGTAAGTGACACTAAACCGTTTAAAATGTTCGGCTTTTGTCAAAATAAACCAGTTTCTGAAAGCGTTTACGGTGTCTAGCAGCTCAGCAGTAGCACTACTTTTCTTTCCATGACTTCCCCATTACTTCTCAGCTGTCTATAAACTGTCCCCACACACTAACAACTGTACACACTAACATGTCCTCACATCATAAATAGCCTCATTAATGTGGTAATTGCCTATTTGAGTTGAAAACAGATGATATTTAATGGAATGTATTATACATGTGCCATTTCCAGCAACCATCACTCCTGTTCCAATGGTGTTAAAAGGCTAATTGATGATGAGAAAACTCTTATGTTGTCACCGCTGAAAACCATTGATTCAAGGAGCTATAAAACTGACATTGTCATGACATTGTCTGGCTGACCCCACACTTTTCAACAGTAGCGTGCTTGTGAATTCCTCTAGTGAGATTAAATAAAGTATCTATTTATCTATCAATACTTTTGTGCGACTCAAAGCTGAAAGCAGTGCGTGTTCGTGTCAGCTCCCAGCTGCCGATCCAAGACCTGGAGCTAGATTTCATTTCATTCACTGCTGTTCATCAACTCCCCATGTCAGACTACACTTGATCTCTTCCCATTAAACACCGCAGCATCAACCCACATTATCTGAGACGCGTGGACTCTGTCACACTACGAGACAGAAAAGAGACACTTGAGATAGATTCCAATAAAATAAACCGAGAAGAACCAGCGTGGAAGCCCCTCAGTGAGTAAAACAATTAAAGAAGTGAAGAATGAGAATGATCACACCTGATATGCAGAAATGAAAAAGTAGTTAACCGATGATGAGGAACAAGTGAATCTTCAATGTGCCTTTCCAGTATCACAAATCATATCATCAATGCACTGAGTAAAGAAATGAAATGGAAAGCGCAACATCACAGCAGTCAATAACGTACCCTCCTGGAGGTCTTGTTAGTGCAGGTGACGATTGGATTTGCCCCAAAGTACTTAGACTTTTAGCAGAATACCAACCTCCACAAATTGCGCCACATGTACTGACTGAAATTAGAAAGGTGAAAGTCAGTCAGAACTTATCACCAGAGCTGATTGATAAGATGGAACAATCCAGGTTACTCCATTCACATGGTACATTTAATTTTCCAACACTGCAGAAACAAATTCTCTCCTCTACTCGCACTTTTTTTTTTGCTCTAAGAATCACAACTGGCAGGTTGAGTTGAATAAAAAACAAGAAAAAGTTCCAGGTGGCCCCAAGATTCAGTAGCTGGCAGGAATAATGTGCGACGTTATCATAAACAAAAAGTTCAGGCAGAAAGTGTGGAACTTGGAAAAACTGGGAAAAATACCTGAGACAAGATGGAAGCCGAGATAAATGAGCAGGGTCGAATAAAGAGCTGGCTGAACAAAGGATGAGACTGAAACTAATGAATGTGTGACGTCGACATGGACGTTGACTCGCAATTCTTTTTCAAAGAAACTCAACAAATATGCATAGAAACATCAACGGTGACTGACACAGAGTATGACTGTTGACTTGCTCCAGCTATGAGCGGGGTCAGAAGCTTCAGTCTGTCCTTGACAATCATGTCATCCACAAATGGAGGAGAAAGA
This sequence comes from Aeoliscus strigatus, assembly GCA_901007665.1. NCBI lineage: Eukaryota > Metazoa > Chordata > Actinopteri > Syngnathiformes > Centriscidae > Aeoliscus > Aeoliscus strigatus. Next base: position 31,737 of record CAAKHB010004567.1, read on the forward strand.
ACTTGCTTCGGGTCTCGTTTGCCAACAATTCATTAGAGGGAACGAATCTCTCGGGTGAAAGAAATGTATTGACTTCACTGACTGAAAAGATTCGTTCATTTCACAGTTCAGCTGAGTGCGGCAGCAAACTGCTGCAGGTAAATCTGATTCGTTGGTTCAGTTCCTGTGAACGGGTCAGCCGACGCAAATCACTTACACTGAAAACGGAACAGTAGTGAAGCGAACGTACTGGGTGCACTAGAGGAACTGAGTGTACTGATACCCAGTGAATGTACTGGTGTACTGTGGATATACTGTGGCTGTGGATGTATTTACACACCGAACGATCATCAGTGGTTTAAACTGACAGAGAGCAGAGTTAAAAATGTTTAGAACATGTTAAAATGTCCACGTTCCTTCATCAGTGATGACATTTCTGAACAATCCGGTGAACAAATCTGAACGAATCTTTTGAACGAATCTTTTTACAGAATGGCTTCTACTGATTCAGTGCCCCTAAAAGAACAGTTTTCCCCATCACTATTCAGGTCCCAAAACACATGAACATCACTGCAAATCCAAACACCACCACCGACTCCAAACCTATGCTTGTTCAGTCTGAAACTGAATCAAGTAAATGTCCTTTAACAAATAAAATCCAGGAGGAGGGGTTGTATTTCACCTAACTCATATTTAATCATGATGCTGTTCACGAGAATGAGTCACACAAGTACTGAGAAGAATTAATGCAAGAGTCTCACTGTCACAGGTTCTTATCTCCTAAATTAAAGAAAACTATGTATAACGTAATTCTCAAAAATCACAAGTGCCTGAAGGAAATAACTTGAAACAGGTTTGCTGCCTCTTCCATCTTCTCAGTGTGAATATCTCCTTTGAGAGTAATATGCTTTTCTATTAATATTCAGTGGGTGCCAGTGCCAAAATTAATTGCACTTTAAGAATATCGTGGATGTTTGCATGTGGGTATATTCCATAGGTTTTTATAGGTTTGTGTTTGGTGTGAACGTCCTGAACTATATTATCACATGCCCTGAAGACAACAGGGCCACAATGAATTGGATCGGTTTCAACAGATCAGAGCAGGTCACATTCTTGAGACTATTTTAACATACAAGTCTGTTCCTGGTTGAACCCTTTACACTAATTGAAATACTTGGAATTTCAAAATTGAAGCCCCAGAGAATTATCAGGGGATATCACACATTTACTTTTACTGTGTAATTTTCTTTCTTTCTTTCTTTTTGTTTTGAAATTTAAGTCGATGAAGCATCTACCATACACTACATGGTCGTTTATGGTCAAACATTTCCCACATAGTTACTGGCTCTTTAAAAGGCTTGCTTCTTAACTGATCAGAACTAATTTTTCAGTGACTTTCAGTAAAAACAATGACTTCATTGTCCCCTTTTAGCTGCAGGAGGTTCTGGAAGATCCAGCTCCTGCCTGGTTTGTTGCACCCGCCCAGGGAGTCTGCTGAACTATACATTTTAAAACCAAACCTCACTTTTCTCTTTCAGAATAATTAAACGTCTGCACAACATAAGGGAGGTTGTGATGAGAATCTAACTTGTCGCACTGGTAATATTTCATCAGAGCATCAACTAATGTGCCCACGCAGAGACATAAATAGACACCGCGAGCATCATCACCAAACGTGGGAATCCTCCTTCCTCTTTCCAATTGGCAGTAAATCTAAAAAACACAGAACGTCAATTCATGGCACAGAAGTGGGGTTTTGTTTACACATTGCCATGTCATTCTTTTGCCTCAGTGTTCTTTGTGAGAACAGCATGTACTTTCTCAATCGTATTCTGTAGCTTTGTAAATGCAACTGCATTTTGCCTTTGTCATGTGTATAAACTAAGTTCATCTTTACGACATGCATCTGCATGTTCTCTGTTATGAATCTTTTTTTTTTTTTTTCCTGAGTTCAAAGTGCAAAGCTCGAGCGCACAGTGCAGCACATACATTCACTCTAAATGTTCTTACCATTTGCATAGAGCTGTGAAGAGGCTTTCTCCTCATGCCTGTGGGCTACATTTACAATAGATCTGTTTCTTTTCTAGGCCAAGTCGAGGGTGTGAAACTATTACAAACCGGAGTTGGGATGGGCTCAGATGTTATTAATGGAAAGAACCAGGAGGAGATCAGCTTTGGAGGATGAGTCACATAGGCTGCAGCCCGTCCCCTGAGGCCTCCGTTGGCCAGTGCGCTATCACCCAGACCTCCCAGCAGCTGGGTGGGATCGCACACTAACTGCTTCCCGAAGCTTCGCTGCGCCTGATGTCTTCGTACCTGCTTCTCAGCGACTCGTGTTCCACTCACCCAATAGCTTGTTTGCACAGGAGGCGTTGTTATAAATAAACACGTCTGTTGGACTTGGGTAACGGTGAGTGGAACATAACGACAGCGGCGAAGGAGAGCAACCTTGTTGTCCAAGGAAAGGAAATTTTAAAAAAAAGGAGATTCATGAAACACCGCAGAGATGTCTTGTTTTCATTACAGAAACATTCAAAGAGAATTTGCATTTGATTCTCAGGTCCTGTAAATCCATTAATATGTATTGTTTTCAAAATGAAGCTATTAATTCAGTCGAGGGTTTCACTGCGGTGCTCGCTTCAAGGAGAAAAACATCTATCAAATTCATGTCCCCTGAGACGATTCAACAAATACTTTAGAGAAATCATTTCCAGACTCCGTCTACATAAGCTAGTATTAATGGCGTGTATAAAAATAGATGTAAAACAACTCACTGTTCAGTCTTACAATGTGAGTCAGGAATTTAAAGTGTCAAGGAGAATTTTTGGTAAGTTGTGTGTGTGTGTGTGTTACCAAATTTTCTATCCAACTGGAAATGTTCAAATTGAATATGTAACGTAAAAATCAACAACAACTACAACATTTCGATAACAAACACTCTCTCACACACATGCATGCACACTAACTAATACAGTACATTAATTGAATCCTGGTATGGTTCATATTTGTGTTACTCAACCAGTTTTCAGGTTTGGTGGACCTGCTGCTTTGTTTTTAAGTCCTCACAATCTGACTGACTTTGAACATGAAAAATATGATACTTTAAGCATTTAAACTTTAAGATTAAATGTGTAATGTTTTGTGTTTGTGGTCATGTTTCCATGTCTTCAGGACTTCTTTTGCACTTTACAAATGTTAAATCTGAACCAAAGTCCACCCCCAAGACCTGTATTACAATATTTTGTGTAATCACTAGTCTCATTATTTGAAATCAATTAACCTTTGGTTGATGGAAAGAAACCGTTCTGCTGAATCGGACAATTTAAAAACAAGTTCAATTTTAAATGTTCCATCATGTCGTCTCTGTTATTAAACTGGATTTGCAAATGGATGTCACGGCTACTGGACCTTGATCTTTAAATAGTCCTGTGACGCAACTCTCCGCCTCTGCCATCGCTGCTATGGTATTCGGTTTGTCTCGGGGGGGCCACCTGAGGAGCCTCCATCAAGTTGACTTATGTTCTGTGTTCACGGCTCTGCATTTTATGAGTCTTCATTGACGTCATGTGTTTACCTGTCTTGACTGAACTTCTCTCACACCGCTGGCTTCTTTGCGCAGACACACTGTCGTCGTCACCAAGTTTGTTTGACAGGATTACGCAATTTAACGAGCAGCTTGCCCTGTTCAAATGAAGAAATGTGCCGTTTCTTTTTGTACTGGACAATAAACAATATGGACAGTTCTCCCTCATCTGTCCTCCACATATGTGGGTTGGTTTGTTTTGAGATGTGTTACAGAAAGCACAAAACCCTCACACACGCACACAAACAAACAAAATCCATTAATAAAACATTAGAGCAATCTAACTTGGGACCAAACGCTGAGGTTTGAAGACTCTTTAATGTAACTGGGTTGGGGTAAATTGGATGTGAGGTGAGGGGGATGGGGCGTGGGGTGGTGGGGGGTGGAAGGTGCTGTTTGATTTATGAAACCAAATAACAAATCAGCCAGAGCATACACAAACAAAAAGAGGCTTGCGCGCATGCATATTGCATATGGTGACATGGAGTAGAATCTTTGAATTTTGATGATGTCTCAGATTTAATATTAAGATTTGCATCATTCTGAGGGTAAAACAATACACAAGGTTAAATTTGAATTACAAAACAGCCTGGGAGCCTTTTGTATGAGCTTTAAATATTTCACAACAAGAGCTGTTCTATGAATGTTCTGGCATTAAGCCTTTGTATAATAGTCTAAGAATACTTCTCCTCAACACATACTGAGAGAATCATGGACACAATACGTTTTATACAGCGAGTAAAAATAAATATAAACATTTCCAAATCAGTATTAACACTACTAATCAAGAATCCTTTAAGAAATATCCTACTATGCAAGAATTTCATCAGGTTGTACAACATCACTGTTCCTGACGTTCAGAATCTGGTCTAATACATGGCCAGGTGTCTGTATTATTATTCCTGGGCTCCCTCAACAGTACCGAAGCCTGATGAAGGCGATGGCAGTCAGTCAGTCAGTCAGTCAACAGCTCATTTGGAACCACCTCAAAGCGGCGAGTACATCAAGACAGTCGTGGAATAACAAAATGAGTAGGAAAACAAATACACCCTGCAGAGCAAGGGGGACATGTAGTCATCATCTGTCACACTAAAACAACGTTATTTCACTTTATTCATTTTCTTTATTCTGCAAAACCTAAAGAAGACATGTATTAATGTCAGTTACTTACACTGTACTGCTCTGAGAATGTGTAATACAAATGGATTTTACGATAACTAGATTTACGACATCTTACATTGGCACACATGTTACATCAATTAAAGAAACAATGATTGCTGGTTTGTTGTTTGTGTTTCATACAAAGAGCCAGAACTCTCACCAACAACGGCCCTTACTGTCAAAGCCTGAGTGACACCACTGCACAGTGGAGGTCCGTTGAAGCGCTCCGGTGAAGATCCATAGGTGCAGATCATATGGGAACATCAAATAACTCGGAAACAACTCCACACGGGGGCGACTGAAAGTCAATGGAATCAAAAAATGACCGAATGACTCCTCCTGGGAGCTGCTGGAGGACATCCACACACACACACACACACACACACACAATGGATCCAAACAGAGTAACAGTTGAACACTCTGCAAAGTCTTTGAACTGTGCGTGTCTGCAACCGTTGAATGAAACTGTGAAATGTCCAAAGAACAGAAGCCACGATTATTTTCCTGCTGATTTAATCCCTTTTAACTTTTGCTCAATAAACCAATTATAAAATATTAGAATAGGTCCGAATGTGCTGATCACTTTGCCCATGCAGCGACTTGTCCCCACCCATCATTGGATGACGCAGCAGTGTGTTGGTGTCACAGCAGATGAGTGAAGTGATACATGCCATCTCATATAGGCCGAGATTCAGCTGACTGCCAAGAGTGTGACTGGGCTAAAGCCTGGAAATAGACCGGTGCTTGTATGGGGAGGTCAGATTTCTGATAATAGCAGCAGTCTACAGTATATGAAGGCTTTCGTGATAACTACCAACGTATGACTGATGCATCCTGGCATGGATGAAGGTGCTTTCTGAGTTATCAAATTAGAAAAGCACTCAGAGACCACCAATCGGCTGGTTTCCACCCATATTGTGATTTCCGCCCAATATTATCGTCCTACATTCACTTGATCTCCTCTAATAAATTCAATGATCTTTGTCACCAATAGTCAAATAGTTATTAAACAAATCATGCACTCTGAGCTCTACTTTTATCTTTTTGTTATTCATTTTCTTTTTTATTTCAATAGTGAAACAGAAAACAACCCTCCATCCCTAGGTGGGCTCCAACCCCCGACCTTTGTGTTAACAGACAGACCCACTAACCACTGGACCACAGAGACAGTCCACTGCTGCTATTGTGGAGTTCTAGACCCAGATGGTGAAAATGAGGAAGAATCCTTCAGCAGATTCCTGGATGCAGATGGTTCCAGAACACCACCAACATTTAACCACCTGGTCCTGGTCCGTTATCAATGAACATTTTATTACAATCAGTTCAGAACTTTTTGAGATATTTTGCAAACAGACAAACCGACAACAGACAGATAAACGCCGGCAAAAAACATGACCTCCTGGGCGGAGGTGAAAATGTGCTTGTTGTAAAACAATCCTGCGTGATTCCAGAGTCCTTGTGGCTCTCAGTAAAGGGCACTGTAGGTGTGTCCGTGTGTGTGTGTGTGTCGGGGGGGCAACTTCATTTGTCAGATGAGATCAAACATCGTTATCTAATCAGTATCCACAAACTCTGGCAGCTTGTGTGAGAACCGTCAGGTTAATGAAGGTATTTGTGTCATTTGAAACCTGAGTCAACAAAAAGTCTTTGCAAAGCTTTTAGCTGATTTTCACGTCACCCTGGAAACCACATTTATACGAGGAAATAATAATAGAATAACAGATCAAGATTGCATCCAGAATAAACCACAGATTAGCGCGATTGTTTCAGAGATGCCCTGCGTGGGAGGAAGTTAAAGATTGATCATTCAATTCAGATAGAAAAGTTCTTTCGGAGGCCGACACTCCTATATAATGTCGCAAGCACTGCGAGTACACACTCTGTTATAGTACTACAACCTGGAAGACTATCAAAGTAAACATGTCTTCAGACATCATTTCATAACGGTGATGGATTCATCAACTGTGTATACACGACGAAGCGCTCTCGTCATCGGACCTGTGTGACTAAGCGTCTTGCCGCCATGAAGGCAAAGCGATTTACTGTTGAATTGAAGCTCTATTCAGTTTAGTACAAAACCACCGCGGCTGTCAAGCACCACCAAGGACACGCCGCTCTTCAGCACCGTGGTATTCAGTGTTTTTGTACTGTAATGATGCTTCATTGAAAATGGCAGCCAAGGATGATTACAAACCTTTTGAAAAGGATGTCGCACAGCGTGCTGTTTTCTTTGGTTGACTCAATTCAAACTGCAAGAAGTGTCCTTAACAGCGTCACCTTGGTGGCAATGAACCCTGAGAGTCAGACTGGAACATGGTTGTGTAGCTCAGTCTTACACACACTGACATTCTTATGTTAATGGGAAGATTATCGAAGTATTGTCGATACAGGCTGTTTACGTCTTTACATACGTTACATTAGAAACCTGTAATTCACATTATTTAGTTCATAAACCTACAGTTTGACTCAATTCATTCATCGACGTGTCCAGTGTCCTCAGATCCTCAGACGTAACCCAGTGCAACATAAGGAAATCGCATGCAAACATATAAAACATGTGCAACATCATGACAAAAAGGACACACAGGGTTTCCAGCAATGAACTGATGAAGAGGCTGGTTGTTGCCATGGTTTCTGACTTTCTGTCACTGTTACTGTTGAAGTTTAGTCGGTTTGTGTGTGTGACTCCGTTTTGGAAGAGATGAAACTCAACTGATGTAGCGCCGGCATGTCGTGTCTACCTGCACGGGGATGTCGTTCATCCTCTGAGGAGCTCGATGTCAACGGGGTTCCTCTTTCCTTTATCCTATTGGTACAAATGTTGGGTTTTTCGTCTTCACTCTCACACATGTAGCACGTTGTCAAAACATCACACACTGTGCAAACGTGCACGTTCATTCACTCTCACCCTGGTTTTATTCATCCAGGTGTAGCAGCATGTAAAAAAAACTCCAAATGTTCTTAACGCCTCAGCAATATACAGTAATACATGTAAAAATCAGGGTATCGCACAGAATTTAAGTTGGAAAATTGAAAAAAAAAAAAATGAATGTACATGAATTCAGTACTTGAGTCGGTTTGAAGTTTGTATTTGGACTCTTCTGTCGTCTTTGACAGTAGAAGCGTCAAAGTGTCTTTCATTACAAACACTTCAAATTAAACACTTTGCATCTCAGTGACGGCGCATCAATTAAAAACAAGCAGTTTGTACTCAAGTGTTAGTGAAGGAGTACAAACGCATCCTGAAGTCAAGTTCACTCGCCAATGTTCTGGGTTCAGGAGGAGCTGTTTGGAAGCTCGTGGAGGTAATTAGGTTCTGGTTTTTTGGGTTGTATCCAGACACTGAAAGGCTGTGTGCAAGTGAGCATTGAAAAAGAAAATAATCAAAATATAGCACGGAGCTGCTCCTTCCCGTCTTAAAACGGAGAGAAGCTCTCAGGTGTTGAGCCTCAGCAGCTTCAGGGCTCTCAGGGAGGGAAAAGAAACATTCTGAAGAAAATTGTGCAGAAAAAAGACACTCACGCTACAAAACACAACCTAAAAAAGAGGATTCATCTATGTATCTACTACGATGCTTTCAGCCCAAGTTTGGTTTTGAAATATTCGCAATTCAAAGGAAATAGGACGTTCTGGTCACAGATCAACCTGCTGCTACAATGTAGAATAATGTATACTGTTAGTTTCTCTCCATTCCTTTTCATCTCAACAACACTCTCGTCTTGAACAAAAACACGTGTCAGGATGAAACAGAGCCCCCCCCCACACACACACACACACACACACACACCAGCCACAGTCTTTTGACACTCCTGCTGTAACATTTACAAAGACGTCAGCAAGCAAGAAAGTCACATTTCACTCTTTTACAATGAACTACTCACAAAGATGAGAATACAGGTATTTCTTTTGCGTAAGTGTAAGAGAGGGGGAGGGTTTTTTTTATATTTGGCTCATTGATGCCTGATTGAAGAGCTCTATTTTAAACCATTGCACACATTTGTGACTGCATTATCTCTATTACACTCTCTGTTGACAGGCCGGTTACATACGCTGGATGATCAAACATGTGTTTGCAGAATGTTTCCTGGTATTACTGTTCTGTATAATACTGTGTCACATATATGGGAGTCCTCTGGGCGACCTTCGCCCACTGAGGCTGCAGCTGATTGGACAATGATTGTCCGACACAGCGTACAGAACACTGCTGGGAATAATCTGAAACATTATAATACAAACCAATTTATGATCATGTCAGTGAATTAAACATTTCATTACCTCCTTCTTTTTCCCTTTCTATTTTCTATTGGAGGTTGATGTCCTATCACCCTCTGTTGGCCAGCAAGCCCAGTGACCACATAGACGTACTTTACCAGGGGAACTTTACCACCTGAGGATTTCATGCATAAAACAGGAACATCCCAAAAGCACACATTTGTTACCTGTGTGATAAATGTGAATAGTATTATCTTATAGACAGATTTCTACTCACAACTTCAAATCTGATGAGCCGGTACGATGAACGTGAACCGTTTGTATGAGTGTTTACACAAGTTTCACAAGATCATCACCTCGTTTATTTACAGGATTCTTCTACTTCTACCACCTGCTGTTGAGCTGTTGCTGTTGAATACTGAGCTTGTGAAGCCCGTTGAGGCAATTCTGTCAATCTGATGTATGTCAGACAACTTAACTCTAAGTTATATATTCTAGACTAAAGCATCTTAAAGAGAAAAAAGAAAAAAAAAATTGCCAAAGAAATGTCGACATTTGCTTCTTCATTTCTAATTTAGATCATCTTTGTGTATTGTGACAACTTATGTTGCGGTCCTACAGCTATATGCTATATGCGTGTAAACAAAAAAAGGAACTGTATATTCTTGATTGTGCATTGTCGACGGAGCCTGCTAACGAGCATCATTAAGATTTCACACCACATTTCTTTGACCCATTGGCCCACAGCAGCACCATCATTCGTTAAAGTCACTGGTGTGAAGAACAGTGGAAAATAAAGCACACACACAATCGCTGTGTGTGCTTTAGTGTGTGTGTGTGTGTGTGTGTGTGTGTGTTGCTGTGGAAAGCTCAACAAGACACAAAGAGTTTCACAGTGACATAACTCATTGTTTGTTGCTGCGATGTTTCTTAAATCACATCATGTGATGTCCGAGCTAACGGAGGAACTACAAACTGGCTGTTTGCTAAAGCTCTCTAGAGTCAATGATGAACCTCAGTCTGACAGAATGCAATCGGTGAACGAGGTGGATGCGTACCTGACAGATGACTGGTCGTACACCCTCTGTCAAAGGTTTGGGCAAGTATTTAGGAAGTATGAGTCCCACCAACACAATGTGGGGAAATTATCAAGTTTACATTTACTGATAATAATGAGTATTCAGGCAGCAAATATATATTTCAGATTATTCTTGCTTTTCCAAACTCCTCACAAAAATATGAGACACCATTGTGGAAAAGGGGCCTGTGTTATGGGTCAGTTTTTACAAAATGTGTTCATAAATCATGCTTGTCCTCATCCCTAACACGACAAACAGTGAAGGGTGTTCAAGGTGATTCAGAGCGCTGGCAGAAGTTGTCAAGGCTTTGCATTGTGAACTGTTATGGTGAGTCAGTTGCTGCTTCCTGCCGTAGTAGGAGGGTCCAGGTACTGGGACAAAGGCGCAAATAGACGGGGTGGATCACCAACAAGAATGTAGTTGTATTGGGAAATGTAAACGTTCATGTACAATTAATGTCCCTCGACACCACAGCCAAGGGACACAAAGCAGCTAGAACACAAAAGAAGCCAGACAGAACTATGACATACGACAGAAGTTAGAGATGATTGGTGGAGGCACAATGAAAGGAGAATGCAAGTCCAGTAACAAAGCAAGTTACTGACTGGATGACTGAGAACCTTCAATGACACAACCCAGAAGTAACCAGGAAAGAAACCATGGGCACACATGAAGTTAAGGTCGTCACCTGTATACGCTGACATCACCCAGGAGTCAGGGTTCTAAGAATGGGTTTTCATCCACTGGTGCAACCAGTGGGCAGTCAACTATTGTATGGGTATTGTTGTTTTGTCTAATTTAGATGTAACACATCAGTGGTTGAGTAGAGCCGGAGAGTAGTAGTGGTGTGACGACTGTAGTCACCAACGTAAATGATGAGAAGGAAAACAGCGAAATCAAGTGATGGGAACGCTGCGGGTTCTGAAATCCATGTGCAGCTGCATGTCTCTGCGTGTTCTGTCCTGTGGGACTCATTAACCCGGACTAATTAGACCCAATAAATTGCTTCACCATTGTTTGCTATTGATTTTTCCAGTTGATTCAACAGTCATTCGGGGGCGGTGTGAGAACCATGTTGTGGTTCATGGTCACACCTTCAGAGGTATTCCGTTTATTTCATGGTGACATTGAATGCGAAGCCTTTATTAAGGTCTGTGAGTTCAGGGAGATCTCCTCTTGACTGACCTGTGGTTAGTTGAAGTTATTAAAACAGTCACTCCTTGCACCCACCCCCCCAACTCCCTCACAGCCGCACACCCACTTGATCACCTTCCTTCTGGTTCGACAGCTCCCTCCCACCTTCTTCGTTATAACCCTACTCTAAGTCTATCTCTTCCTCCTCTCACTACTTACACTCTCCCAAGGGTGTTCGCCAACTCTTGATAATCTACTTTCAACTCCTCCTCTATCCACCGTCCTGTCATTTTACCTGTCCTTTGTGACCCCTACTCCTCAAAGCCATGTGGCAGGGGATCGTTTCTATGTAGCCACGTGAAGGCAAAAGTGAACACTTGTCAGATTACTTTTGTGACAAGAGTGACTTTCTCTGCCTCAGACATGTCGAGGCTTCTCTGCCTTTGTTACCATCCCCATGCTGTCGTCGTCCAACTCAAAGGATTAAACCTGAATTCACAAGCATGTAACATGGAGATTGGCGGTGAGGTCCCAGTACAGGGGTGTGCAACCTTCCTCAGAAGTCATTTTATGATCTTTTTGACAAGAATCCACAGATTCACCTCCATAGGCGGTCTGCAAATGCTGCACATACACAAAAGCAGTAACCGCAATGAATATTATCACCAAGTGAAATATGTTCACCCCCTCCCATAGCTCTTCTGATTGTCTTTGGACACAAAGTTGTGACTGAATCAGTGCCACAAAAACACTCATGGAGTCTGGAGTCTCATGGAGATTGACTTTAAAACTACTACTAGTACTTCTACCTTCAGTCTTGAACTCATACGTCAAGTTTTGTTCACATCCAGGGAAAGCAAACAATCGTTATCTCCGCCAAGGAGATTACGGTTTGGCCACGCTTATCTGTCTGTCGGTTTGTTTGTTTGTTTGTTTTTTTGTCTGTTAGCAAAATAATTCAAGAAGTTATTAACAGATTTGAATGAAATTTTCAAGAAATGCTGACTGGGGAAAGGACCAGATGATGAAATGTTGGTGGTGTTCTGGAACCATCTGGATCCAGGAATTTGTTGAAGGATTCTTCCTCATCTGGGTCTAGAACTCCACAATTGCAGCAGTGGACTGTCTCTGTGGCCCAGTGGTTAGTGGGTCTGTCTGTTAACCCAAAGGTCGGGGGTTGGAGCCCACCCAGGGATGGAGGGTTGTTTCTGTTTTACTATCTACTGTCTTTTATCTAATAAAAGAAAATGAAGAACAAAAAGATAAAAAATAGAGATGATTTCTGTAACGAAATGAATGACTATTGGACTATTAGTGACAAAGGTATGTTTTGATGATCGGTGGATTTATTACAGGAGATAGAATGAATGAGGACGATAATATTGTGGTGGAAATCACTATGTGGGTGAAATGAGCTGATTGGCGGAGGTCTGTGATCTCCGAGCCCTTTTCTAGTTTTGAATAGAGTCAAAGTAGCTGAAGTGATGTAGCACAGCGTGACTTTCATTCCAACTGTGCGTGGACGGGTTGTGAACCTCCGAACGAACTGCAGTTTCATTATGTTCATTGTTTCTGAGCTGCTGATCATCAGCATGACAAGAATCAGAAAGCAAAGATTGTTGACGCTTCAAGCGCAATGTAAAGAACCTAAGAAGCTTTGTCATCCGTGGAGACGTGACGCGGGCACATCGGATTAGCTTTGTAACGATGACAAAGACAACAGCCAAACACAGCCAAACTCCCCGAAAGTAAAGAAAAATCCGGAGAAATCCGGAGAAACAGTGGAGTCAGACATTGATTCTATCATACATATCCAAACACAGAAGGGAGGAACTTGTGTCTATAAGCAGGTATGTTAAGAAAACAGAGACGGAAGGGATGAAGATTCCACTCACCAATGTATTGTTCTGCTTAAGAGTGAGCTCTAGTGGCAACATGCTGAAACACATAAAGACATTACTGCTGCTGTGGACAGCGAGATGGTCCTCCCATCACACAACGGCATCGTTACAACCTATTGTTCATTCCTTGGCTGCTCTGACAGTTATCATTTCTGATCACTGCTAATATTTGAAAATAAACATCTCATTTTACCTTGGTTACATGCATTTGTACGTCTTTAACCCAACAGGATGTCAGCTGCTACAGCCTCCCCTACAAGTCAGATATATTAGCCTAGGTTTTACTTACATTATATATTACAAGAGAACAAATACTCTTTCATATTCAACGTTTATTGCTTTTTCCCGACAATAAGACTTCATTCACTGCCAATAAGTATAAAACACATTTGGAGATGAGAAACCACTCCTTCAAAATGACTTTTAAAGGGAATTTGGTGATGGAAATGGTTTTAATGGCCCTCACAAAGTGCTTAGAGGATCGCAATCTTCCAGAACAATACAATAATAAGTCCTGTGTGGTAGCACACAGAGTCCACTAATGAGGAAAGACGGGGAGATAAACTCTGGAGTCACATTACAGTGGCAGATAAAGTTTACTGCTTTTGCTCAGAGAATTCTGCATCGTCGCTGCTCTTTAGACAAAGCAACTGCAATAAAGAAAAGGCATAAACCTGTATAAGTGCTTTACCATTGTCTTGTATTTGTCAAAAGTAAGCTCCTCGACAGACAGACTTGAATCTCCTGCCGACACAATACACAACGCATTGAGTAAAACCCAAAGCTTTGCTCCAGAGGATGGTCACTCCCCTCGTACAAATCACTCCAGAGCTCAGCTCTCTTACGCCCTCTCAACACTACATCCGCAAACAAAAACAAACAAAAAACCCTGTTTGTTCCTCATGTTTACCATCACACCATGTCTGCTGTTTGCTAGCAGCTTCATCGGCGGACTGGCAGCAATTTAGAGTTGCTACATGAAACCCGACTTTACCGTCAACACGGAAACGGATCCCACTTAGTTTAACACAGCCAACCACACTGATGCATGTTTGCTGAGGCACGTGCACACCATTCCAACTGCCACTCACAGCCGCCTACACACACACACACACACACACACACACACACACAACTCGCAGGAGAATCTGTCAGATAATCATTTGACTTCCAGTGTTTTCACACCACCATGGGCTCAGGCTTCTCCGACGCGCCGTGCACAGTGGAGGGAAGAGAGTAATGCTGCAGTAATCACCCAATACTGAGCTTGTGGGTAATTACCTCAAAATGACTTCTTGGCTTATTAAAGAAACATTCAGGGTCTAATCCTCTTTTGTGGTTGCTGATATTACACATTAAGTGATGATAAAAACACACAAGCAGGTGTGAGCGGTAATCCGCAGCCTGTGGGTTCCCATTTGAACCTCATGCTGTTTCATATAGACTTTAGTCTTTAAGTCGGCCGCTGTCCCTCACACACACACACACACACACACACTCCTGACGCACACCAAGTATAAATTAGATCTTTTGGAGCCATGTTCTGACCATGCCCGGAGCGCCCACCTGACAGAACATGATCCACAGATACCTGCGGGTGCATCAATCCTCCATCCCTTAGATGTCAGGGAGTGACCCCCTCCAAGCCTACATCAGCCCAGCCGGCTGTACATCCTCAGTATTTCCTCGTTCAGGGGCAGGATGGATGCAATTAGCAGCGACAACCGCTGCACAGCTGGGACAATAGATGAGACAATAGAAATCATTATCATTCATGTGGATCGGAGGACTATCAGGAATATCAGAAAACACCAGGATAAGTCAGGGGCTCTTGGGTTATACCGCTTCAAGGACTCCATAATTGTTATGACTGAGGGTTCGTTGGGGGACAGGGGAGTGATGTAACACAGGATGAAGGATGTGTGGCATGAGTTTGATCAGGCTGGCGTTCTTTTATTGGCAGACTTTAAAGCACAGTTCATGTTCAGAGAGAGGCCAGGGCAAAATAATAACCCAATCATCCTTAGGAGAGAAATTAAACAATCCTGGAGTAAATAGTCTACCTACAAAACAAAAGTCCTGAAGTTAACTCGACACAAAACAGAACAGAGTCAGATGGCAGCGGCTGTCCTCCCCATCAGGCATGGAGTGGCTCCTTTTCCAGCACGACCCAAATACAACAGGTGAAGATGAATGAATATTTCCAACCTCAGCTCATCCGAAACCCCAAAACAGGTTGGCCAATGGGAATATGAGACAATATATAAACAACACCTTCTCTAGATGCCTTATATTGCAATCAGTCATGTCATGCAACGTCCAGCCAGAAGTGAAAGTCTAATAACTGTTGCTACCGAACCGTTCAGACCTTGAATTGAACCCAAAAAGGTACATGAGACTGCGGGAGCAGCTGAATGAAGGAGATATCGAGTGCATGTTGCTTAAATTGGGACTATTCGGTCTGATTTGGTGGTGAGCAATCGCGTTGTCTCGAACAGATTGGCCGTGTGAAAAGTCTGGCAGAGAACCAGCCTTTGCCAGACACGATTCAAACACGATTCTAGCTCGACTGTCGCCACCATCATCCACTTCCACATGATCATCCTCAGAGAGTGATAACAGCATTGTGCTTGCCAAAACAGAAGAGATCTGTCAAGGATACGGCTCCTGGACAGGACTGCAACCCACACTTCACGCTGCAGGCACAACGCTGACAATAACCAGAGTAAATCGTTTGACCGTATGCGCACCAGAGTTTAATATCAATGCCACCTCTGAAATTCATACTCAGAAAAGGAATACAATTGCCCACACACTACCTCTGCCCTTACTTCCTACTGGGGGGAAAAAAACTCTTCGATTTTGTCATTTCACAAAGATGATATGACACAAAAATAAAGATGTGAATACAGGTCACGGTCACGTTGGGAACAATGTTGCTCGAAGCAGCATCCATTACACTGGCCCTGCCGAAGGCCAGCAGCATCGACCTTTTTAAACGATCATCTGATGGGAAATGATTTCATCTTCCATCATGTTTTTATATATTTCACCAGGAGCTCAGGGGTCATCCATGTTACACTGACATCACCAGACCACATAGCTTCTTGTGAGCGGCAATCACAGTCCAGAGCCGTCCTGCGATTCCCAGGACTGATCCACCCATCACTCACTCATCTGATGGATTCCTGCGCTTTATCTTTATCTCTGGGTATCACAAAGCATTACGGCAGCCCGATGCGCTCACCCTCACAAAGGAGCGCTTGATTCGACCACTTTCCATCACTTAGCTGACAGGAAATGAGATGGTGTCAGGATGAATGTGGCTGATGGCTGTTTCACTGTGATGAGCTCAAGGATGCCTGTGGTGTCAGTGTTTCCCAGACGTTCACTGTGATGCCGTCAGAAAATTGAACTGCAGATAATAAATATCTCTAATAAATATACTCGGGCGATATTTTGATAGATATAACTAGGGACAATATCAGTTATAGCAATGTTAGTGTTGGAGGATTCATTTAAAAGAACAAATCCTTTGGGTGAACCAACTGTACTGAATCACTTCCTGAATATTCGTTCATTTCACAGTGGAGCTGAGTGCGGCAGTGAACTGCTGCGGCTGAATCTGATTTGTATCAGTCGGCTCGTTCACAGGGAACGAAAAGCGAAACTTACACTGAAGTCGTGGTGCCAGCGTAGCGACTTTGTCACTATGATCAGTGAGCATTCAGACCCCTAGCGACGAGCGAAAAACCCTGTGACTTTTCCTGGTGTCACCGCAGACTCTCTGGTGTTTCGGAGAGAGATGTGAAAACACTTATTATTCTCCAGTTCCTGTCCTCCAGCAGCGGGTGGTGCCGTGAGATCCCAGTCCCAGCTGCTGCGTTCACGGACGGACTGATTGGCTGTGGACGTACTGACGTCCTGAACGTGAGCCCTGAGCGGTTTAAAGTGACACCGATCAACGCTGACCTGTAGATCAATTAAAAATATGTGGAACATGTTAACAATTTGCAATTTTAGTTCAAGCTTATTTGTTAGCAAACACAAAACTGGCCCAGTGTTTGAGTGTTTAGGGTGAGTGACGTGGAATGCTTGGGAAGAATGTGCAGAGTTGTTCTCCACCTGGGTCTCTATTTTTGCCTGCACACTGTTACACACAAATGAAGAGGTGTGGGTTATGATCTATAAAGGCGGCATCCTCTTCAATGTAAAACTGGTGCCAGTCGCAAACCTACATTGATATGAGCAGACTGCAATTAAAAATAGATTGTAGCATCGGAAGTGCATATACTTCCCCTGCAGCAACGTAGGTGGACAACTTATACGTACAGAGGCAGAGAGGGGAGCTCTCAGAAGCCATTGGAGATCAGTCCACACTTCGAATTATACTCTGCAAGAATATCTGTGAACTTGTTGGCTTTAATGAATTCATAATGATTTGTGAAAACATATTACAAGCATCTTTTCTCAGCTCTTGGCATCAAAAATGCATTTGCGGTATGAAAATTTAAACCGCTGCAAGCTGTTGAATACCACACAGACCCTTCCTCCGTGACACATGGACTCAACATCATCTGAACTAATGGCATCAGGGCGTACATCTGCTTTCATCCAGCCCATTATCCTCGTATCAGTCTTTGTAATGATACATACAGATCCTCAAGGAGAACGCCGGCACACTGGACAGGTTTCCAAATGACAACCAAGCAGAAACCTGCTAGGCGCGGCTGTAGATGATGAGATGTTCCTCGACTCCAACCACTGACTCAATTAACGACGGAGAAGGAAGCCACCCTTTTCCTTAATGTCAACCTTAAAACGTTTCCCCAGGAACCAATTACTGGTGAGTGAGTACGCCTAATTCGCCGTGACATGTCTGGCCGCACAAAGGCACAGGGAGACCGAGACAGAGCTGTGATGAGGGCGCGTAGGTTCAGGCCACAGTGAGATGAACTGCCTTTTTTTTTCTCCTCCACATTCACATTTCTGTCACTACATCGTGACCTTAAGCTATAAGCCAACGAGGGACAGTCCGTGACACCGGCAGCTTTAGTATTCCGCATTCAGCCCACTCATCCATCACATTTTTAAGGTCAGCTTCTATTTTCAGTCACTCTGTCAAAAGACACACACACTGAAAATATAATCATGTTAACACCCAAAACACGTAAGAGTAAAGTGTTTGAACATGAACATGAGCCGGCCGGATTCGTCCAATGCACGCGCAAAGAATAAATGTGTTTCATGCAAAAAAAAAAAAAAAAAAGATTCAGATCAAATGAGGGAAAATTCCTATCACATATTGAGTTCTGCGTCTCCAGTTTAACTGGAATCGTCTCAGCACAGCAGCAGAACAGTGAAGTGTTTCATCAGGTACGGATATTTGACAAAGTCCCCTTCAGGAATATCACTTTAGTCTGAGGAAAGGAGGCTATGACACGTCCGCCCTGATGGCCGTTCACACCGGGATTCACGTCACGTGTGTACAAAAAAACTTTGCCAGCGCCTGCCAACAGCTGCCCATTGGTGTATGAATGGGTGAATGTCAGGCCATTGTAACATTTGTACAACGCTTTGGGCACCATGAAGGTGTAGAAAAACCAGCATATGAGTGCAATCCACTACTATTCAAGTCTCAAAATCAAAAGAACGTTTATAGCCCACTCTCAGATAGACTTTTAGCAGAAACTGCAATCTGGATGTAACACATGCTGTCACTGTGAATAAACCACTCAGTCATTTTCTATTAAGAAATCAACAGTGACGCACAATCAGGTGAGGTCTTGTTTCTTTCCATCATGGAAAGAAAAACATGGAAAAACTGACTTAAATGGTTCTATTTATCCAGTGATTTGTACTATAAAGTTATTTTCCATTAACCTTAACCAATGTTAAAGGATTTTTACTCAAAATCTGCATTTGCCTCACCAGGCATTGACAATGACTGCTGGCTGCGAGCAGGGAGACCGTAGCGATGTCTCGCTGTGTGTCCCTGTTAAAATGTTCAAAATCTTTTGCTACAAACACATCATCAACATCTGTATGTGTGTATTGCTATTCGTGTGCTGAACGATCGTAAAACGGCTGCGAAAAGGCACATACTAGGGGGCAGTAGCGAGCCCGGGGATTCTTCTTGAATCCTCAGCCACAGAATAAGTCAGTGAGTCGAGTGCAGCATCCATTTGTTTTCACTTTCCAAATGGAGGATTTCTGATCTACGCTCTAGCACTTTTATAAACTGGACTTTCAGTGGAAGAAGGAGGAACTAATTAAAGGAAGAACAACAATCTCCATGGAGACAGAGAGACTTTAAGACTGAGGGACCTGTTCTATAAACAAGTTATGATCCTTTTGCATGTAGACTTCATTTATAAGTAAAGGATCAATGAGATAAACATCTCTTCTGTGAGAACAAAATGTTTGAATTCAAACACTGACGGAACAACAGCTTTTTTTTAAGGTTTCCACCGCTCTGTCTATGTTGTGCATGACAGACCCAGAACATGCTGGAGGTCTGGTGAGGTCTCGGAGGGTTGTAAAGAAGTGGGACATCTGGATGACTTTAACTTGGAGGGATCTATATGCTGCAAGCCGGCCACCTAACCTCTGAAACGGATGGATCTGACTTTGGGGAGATGGAGAAGAATGCAAAAGGTCCTTAACTATCAGGGGTTAGAGAACTTGTAAGAAACTAAAAGTACTTAAACTACTAACTAAATGACATCATTATATCAGGAAAACAACACTTCTTTCTTTCAAAATGATCATGTGGGGTTAAAAAAAAACACACATTTATTTTGAGAAACTGGACTTGTTTCATTTTCATGACAACTGAGAATAAAATGGATGAACTGTCTTTAACAAAGAGGAAGAAACAGCTTTGATCCGCTCTGGTCGATGTTGTCATGTTTACAGTAAAGCAGGAGCGACGTGTCTGATGAGCAACAAACGGACACCTTGGAGACGGTCATGTCCAGATTAGTGGAGATGTGCAGAAGGAGAGTTTGACACAGCGCTCCATTGTGTGCTCCGTGTGTGTGACTTAACAGGCGCTGTGCACAACTATGCCATCCATCACCCACACACTGCCAGCAGGGAAGCAAAGGAGTACACACACACACACCAACACCCTAATGTGAGCTCCAGCCTGGCTCGTACACACAAACACATAAAAGCACACGCGGTTTGGAGGAAAAGTTCTCAGCACTTTTCAACAAATGTCCCCGCTTAGTCTCAGACCTGACATTGTTCAGAATAGATTTACACCCCAAAGCCCTTAAGTTCTGCTGATCAACAGCAAATTAATGCCACACGAGTCCCACGAGCTGCACCGGAGAGGAAACAGACAGGAAGTGGCATTTAGCTGTGACAATCCAGACATTAGAAAACACAGCACATTACACTTGTTGTTCTGAGCTGGCAAACCCGAAGATGAGGTCTGCGTTTGTTTACTTTCCGTTCAGCCATGTCATGATCATTTCCCTACTTTTAATTGGATACACCTTGTCACCTTTCACTTGCACTTGGTTGCTAATTTACCACAGGGAATACGTCTTCATACTCGGGGTTTGTTTATATTCCATGTGTTAAAACTGCTACTGTGTCCTCCGAAAAGAAAAACAGAGGTAAATTACACAATAAGTAAATAAATTCATATAAATATTCTCCCAGATGTCTCACCGAGAGGCCCAGTTAGCTCTGCGTGGCTCTAATTAGACTCTTGAGTTGACTCTTGGAGCTTATTGTTTTCCAGGAATCAGACAGGCATGAAAATGACAGGAAGGTAAAAGTTTCTTCTAACACTTTCTTACGGTGACAGTATATGCTGCGTTTGGGAGAAAAAGAAAAAAAAAAAGATAATTATACTCACATTTAAAAAATAAAAATAAGATAAAATAATGTAACTTATGATGACCAGACTTCGTAAAAAAAAAAAAAAAGTGTCAGGGGGAGCCTATTTGAACATTCTCTAACTATTACATAACTCAGCACCAATGAAAACCTCAGCACCTGTTTACAGCACGGACAAACTCAAGAAAAAAAACACCCATGGCACTTGTGTGTC
The DNA here is from genome assembly GCA_901007665.1 of Aeoliscus strigatus. Lineage (NCBI taxonomy): Eukaryota > Metazoa > Chordata > Actinopteri > Syngnathiformes > Centriscidae > Aeoliscus > Aeoliscus strigatus. Next base: position 52,854 of record CAAKHB010004567.1, read on the forward strand.
AGTGCTGTAGAAAGGTGCCAGCGATCTGGGAGCCCACATCAAACTGCAGCAAAGGCAGAGGGCTCATCCAGTAAACGGAGTATTTGGTTAGTCACATTAATGGCACATTAATGAGGATGCCCTTGTACTTCATCCAAAACCAGGAAGGACCGTAGGCCTGTTGGTTACTAGTGGAATCAATAGGCTTGATGGTGTGTAAAAATGGACCCCATCTCTGTTTATGGTGAAGCAGTGCAGGACGGCGCCCTCTGAGCTGAGGATGCAGCTGCAGCCTGTGACTCCCGTGACACCTGTCACAGGTGGCGTTGTGACCTTCAGCCTGGCTGCCGAAACACACTCATTTGTGGCTCTTCTGTCCACACAGGGTGGGGTGGGGTGTCCAGAGGCCACAGTGGTGATGTTCCTGTTGCCGGCCACAGCCTGACTGAGGCACAGTCCGGTGACATGAGGTGAGTTTGGTGGCTGTGAGCCATTCAATACCTACACAAGTGTCCACACCTGCTGCATTTATGACAAACAAGTTCACTGAAATTGCACAGCTCAGAGTATTTATTCTATTTTATCACTCCTTTGTAGTTTTATCACTCCTTCTGTTCACCACTTTTACGCAAAACCTGGCACATATGTGTTGCTGCAGGATCCCCCCCCACACACACACACACACATATTTGAACAACGTAATGTGATTATGAATTATTTTCTGTTTCTGAAAGAAAATCCCACCACTTTATTTGAGTTCTTGTGCTAATGCAGTAGTCATGACAACCGTCCTCGGTGCTCTGAATTCCAATCATGTGTCCAGCTCGTACGCTGACGGACGACTCCGCTGCTTTGCTCTTTCAGTGTTTCTGGTGTTGATGCCTCGGGCTCTTCCAGGAGCAAAACTCAGGCCAAGGCAGTGAAATACGAGATGCTACACAGACAGCAAACACTGGCCTCCTCTCGTTTACCAACATCTTGAGTAGGTAATTTAAGTAGCTGTGTATATAGAATTAATAAGTTGCTCTGCAATTGCAAACACCCTCCAAGACCCCAGAGCCAAGCTACGGAGCACGGGTGATCGGGCATTCTCCTCCGGATATGGAACGCCCTCCGCGACCCCGAGGGCCCCACAACCACAACAAAAACATGAAAAGTACATTACATATGAACTCCATTATTATTAGTATTAGTATTATTAGGCTTATGGAAGTGCTGTCTATCTGGAGAGTATTTGTCTTTTGTCTGTTGCTCTCTGCAGATTGGGTAATATTGGGACTAATTTATATGTCATTATATGATGTAGCAACTATTTATTATACGTTGACTGTTAAGACCCGTTCTGCTGTTTTCAAGCAGACAGACGTAAGAGTAGACAGACATCTGCCGCTTTTTACAGAACGCTACAATAGATTTGTTGAAGGTCAAGCTTTCTTGCGTTACAGGGAAGTCTTTGTGCACACTTTCAATAGCGTAGCATTGACTCGACAACATGTGGTCCTTTTATTCCGATGGAGGCATGGATCTTTTTTTTTTTTCTTTTTTCCCAGGGAGCTCTTAGTGGCCCTGGACTAGTGACAAGCAACAGCTCAGCATATGAATAAACCCCAGTATGGTGCATGAGAGAATGTTCGATCATTTCTACCACAGAACAAACTCACTCACTTCACCTCTTGTTTCTTCCACCTCTACCTCGACTTCCTTCATCGTCATCTCCTACTTTATTTATCTGATCAATATTTCCTCCTCCATTTAATACTTACAGTCAACGACACACGAGACACTTCCTGCATTTTCCATTGAGTTACTACAGGTGTACACACCAGCAGGCTGTGCATTGACACAGTCAAGTTGGCATCATAGCTGGAAATATTCTCATACAGCAAATGCTCTGATTACAGCCATTTGTCATAATGCCAAGAGCGACATTTCACCATCCATTAGGGACCATTAAATTGCAAAAGACGAGCAGCCGCATGGAATTTAATCAAAAAACAACCAATATAGCGATCAGTTATGTTTGACTGAAGCTGAGTGTATTAGTCAGAGTCAACAGTAAGTGAAGCTGATTCATCAGCAGGTGATGGCGCCACCTGCAGAGAACGGAGCAGAACAGAACCATATGAGCAGACGTGTCGTTATACAAAGAACGAGGAAGAACGTTCTTTGTTGCCTGAATGGTGTGTGGCTTGAAGGGCATATTTTGGGTGGGGGCAGGGGTTGGTTTTGTTCTGACAATGAAAACCGTCTTGTATGACATCAGCCTTTGTTTTACTGTTTTAACAAATATTGAAAAGCTGATGATCTGTTCTCTTCATAAGTCCCAGTGCGTCCATGGAAGGATTGACGTCTTACTAATTTAATCGCTGAATGACGGAGATAAACCCTGGTGTTTGACTGTTCTTGATGTTTTCAACTGATCTACAGTTCGTCGTCGATCTCTGTTGGTTTAAACCGCTAAAGGTCACTCAGGGCTCACGATAGTAGGTGCCAAAATCCTCCCAGAGTGAATCACTACATCAGCGATCCTGCTCTTTGCTCGTGTCCTGAAAAAGCACCGTGGTGGCACCGACTCCACTGTCTTCGTCATAGTTTCATATCACCATTGGGTAAAAAAAAATGAATCGTGACAAAAAGTGGTGGGTACGTCCCCACCGTCCCACCCGACGAATATTATTGTACCACACTTTCTCTGTCACTTACTTATTGCTGGTTAAAGCACGTCAGCAAATTACTACATATAAGAAGAAGTTTGTTTGCACTGTGTGTGTGTGTGTCTTTGACACCTCCATTGCACACTTCTTTTTGGATGACAACCCGCAACTGTTCTCTCGTGTCGTGTTCAATGTGGGAGCCCGTGACTATAAGAGCGTTGCTACGATCAGTGTGGAATTCGCCAACACCTCTGACACATCCCCAACCAAGAACAATCAGCGTTGTTCGGACTTTGAAGCACGTTTGCTCACGACGTGGAGCTCGCCAAGGATCCGCCTCAGCACCATGAGACGACTGTTGACCTTTCGCTCACTTGACCACACGGCAACAAGCACGTAAACAGGGAAGGAGAAAACAAGTTTCACATGAATATTTCATGGAAGTGAACGGTGAAGCTCCCGTTCTCCATCACCATCTCCTTTTGTTTGTCTTCAGAGTGGACTCATGCCTGTGGGTCTGTGCTATTAAAGTGGACATATTGGCGTTTTTTAGCTTTGACGTTCAATGAGTCTCAGCATCAGCCTCCGGGTGTTTAAAAACAAACAAGACACAGCCTCCATGACCTCCTGTCCCGTGGACTCCGACTGACCTCAGTGACCCGAGCGTCGAGAGGTAGACCACTAATCCAGACCACAGTGCTTTCAATCAGACTCGTTCTCCTCCGTCCCACCCCTCCCTCC
>CAAKHB010004567.1:56247-69169 GCA_901007665.1 Aeoliscus strigatus
CCCTCCCTCCATTTCTTTACTTGGCTCATTCTCTCCTGCCATCACTCCCACTTAAACCCGGTACGCAGGGGGCCTGACCGAGCGGATTGATTTCCAGTAAGGCGGCATCTAGAGCACATTCTGGAGCTTTCCGGACACGTTCATCCTCCTTTATTGCACTCAAATCTCAAGGGGCGGCCATGTCTGCTCCTTCGGCTTTACTGTTGACGCGCATGCACACACACACACACACACACACACACACACACACACACACACAGTGAATAACAGCATGCCCACATCCAAAAACAGTATGTGGGGAAGCTCAGTTTCACTGCGCAACACAAATTTCATATTTAATGAAATGATAACTCCATCTGTTTCATTGCAGCAGGCTTATCAACCTATTACATCTCCCCAAATCGGATAACATGAGATGATAGAATCTCCTTTGACCGACACGCCGCAACTAAGAACCGCTCACCTCTCTGCACCCACTCGCTCCAGAAGGAGAGACGACGACTCGCCGTTAAAATCCTCGGTCCTCTCTCAGTGGAGGCTCCTGACAAGTCATGCCCAATTAATGTGTCGGTTCAAAGTTTTAATACACTTGCAGAACGTTGTTGCTATTCAGCCCGGTAGATCAGGACCCTGGGATAATGAGATTTCTTTGCACCTGGTGATTACCTCGAGCAGCCAACCAGAAACAAAAGCGATCGGGACAGCAGGATATGTCCATCAGTGGGCCCGTCGCTCTCATCGACCTTCCCAGACACGCTCCGTTTTTAGCTACCTTGTACCTGCCATGAACTCATGGGTCAACATTTTGAGACTCATCAAAGAAATCCTGTGGTTGTTCACAGACTCACTTGCCAATTTATTTACGACGTCTGGATGACTAACAGGAGATAACCGCCGCGTGAGGAAGCACCGAGTTTCTGTATGCAAGATTACATTAGATCTGGAAGAAACACCGTCCTTTGCTGTGGCGATTTTAATGATAAGCTGCAAAAATGTAAACCTCCAAGTTCCTATTGAGATTCCAAACACGCCGCGAGCTCTGTTTCATCTGTTGTCGTTTTGTCTGCTCCCGCGTGCCACCGTTGGGAGAAAATGCCGGCAGAGTGACACAGGATGATGGGGTGCCGGTGGCTGGCAGCTCAATAATGATGAGATAGATGTATGACAGCCACTCACAGGAAAGTGTCAGCCTATTTGTCTTTCTGTCTCCGCAGAGAGACGGATGACCCTTCAACCCTGCGCCAGTGGAAATATTCACAGTGGTGCCGAGAAACAAATCATCATCCCTCACAGTCCTACTGCTCACCCTTCAGGACTTGTTTGGGTTGAATTAGTGAGCTGCTTTGTAACGTGCACTGTGGTTTTACCGTTTTACTCGTGTTTGGACAGCATGAAACAACTTGTGTAAAGTTTGAAAAACGTATAACGCATGAGTGCTTTGATTTTACACAGAAACCACGTCCACACGGTGACTGTTTTTGGCGTAACCGCACATTTTTTTCGATCAAAAATCACATTTTGGATGGTTGAATTTGCACGGCTAACGTGGAATTTCTGCTCTGAGGTTGGTTATTCGGTGTTTTCTCAGTCAAGATTGGCATCTTTTTCTGCTTTTTTTTCATCATTTTGGATGGTTCTATTTGCTCAGCAGACAAGGAAGTGACACATTACTGTCTCCTCCTCTTTGTTTTAGGTGAATTTCAGTGCCACCTACAGGCCTGGAGTATGAACTCCAGTCTGTTGAGACATTAACGATGGATCCATTTGGATCCAAATATTCTTGACACGATGCCAAGGAATAGGGAAAAAAAAGATTTGTTACATGTGCACATGTCCTAAAGGGAATCTGACTCACTTTGGTATTGCACATGTACGTTTGCCTTTTCATTAAGTTCTCAGTAATTATTTGCCCTTGGATACATTAAGACCTTTTCAGAATCGCACACAAAGTCTCTGGGGATCGGAGGTCAGTCACAGATGTAGTGGAGGGGCAGAGGGCCGGTAGACCAAGATGATTGAAGGAAACAATTATCTGCATACATTTCCCTCGGGAGAAGCATCACTCATGCTCATCGTCGTCATTTCCCATGATCAGCCCCGGTGTCGCGTGTTTAGAGAAATGCAATCTCATTTTAAGGGACAAATCACTCCCCACATTCACGTGTCGCTTTTGTCGCTTGTGTGATCAACTTCAAGGACTTGCAGCACCCTCACCGGTCTCGACTCCTTTGAAGGCGCTTCACTATGATTGCCTCCCACGGTTGCCATGGTAACAACAGGTTGGGCTTCGGGGAGTTCAGAGAAGGTGCGAATTGCGTTTGTTGATGCAACAGTCGTTAATGAGAAAATAAGCGCTCGGGGATGGGTTTTATTGTCAGACCTCTGGGGGGGAGGGGCAACATTTTCCATACACTTTAGTTAGTACTACATCAAGACGGTACTTTTAACCAAACGTGATGACTGTATTCATCACATTCACCATGACCATAGTGCAAACGACAACATTGTTATAGCTTTCTATCGAACATAACCGACTCTTCTGCAAAGTGAAGCCCCTTGAAATTGCGTTAGTAACATTCTAAACTCTTTCTACAACTCTTTCTTCATTCTAAATTTTAGTGAACATGTCTGATAAGTAATTCAAAGAGGCAACACCTATTTAGCTGTTTTCGGAATGTTGCCACATTTTGTAGCTGTGGTTTAATGTTGTCGTCTCTCCTGGCACCACAGCGTCCCCTCGGTGACAGCTTGATGGATGTCGTCGTACGACTGAATGGGATTTGCTGTGTGGCCTACGTGAGGTGTCACTGTGTATGAAAGAAGATGTAAAGGCGGAGCTCAGACACAGAACACTCAAGGTTCAGGTTACACAATGAAAAGCAATGAAGAAAAAGGACGCGGTCAGAACAAAGGATGTGCATCGTTTTATATTATCTATTCATACACACACACACTCCTTTTACAGTAATTATATACAGACTTTAAATCAGGATTTACTTGAGCATTGAATCTGTATCCATCTGTCGTGTTCCAGCCCCGCTGACAGAGAGCCACTTTAAAGAGTGTTCACCGTTCTCTGCCTGCAGCAACATAAATAAATGGACTTGTTCACTGTGTTAAACTGAATTCATTGGTTCTGACTTGGCGAGTGCCACACTCCTTCAGTATAATCTACGGACATGGGCCCCCGGTTTTTGTCCCACTGACTGACAAACAAACCAGGTGAAAATATTCTCTCCTTGGCGGAGGAACCAGCCCACCTCGAATCACAAACACCTGCCGACATGATGTTACTAAGCCAGACTTTTCCGTCACGTTAGGGCTGTTTTGTTGGACGACTTCTTCTAACGCTTACAATCTGTTTGTGCTTGTGTGACCACTGGTTCTTCCCTGTCAGCTGCTTCTATCGTCTCCGGGTGTATTTAATCCCCCGGTGAGGGGATCGTCTCCACGGGTCGACTGTCTAAGGTCTTGTTAACAGCATGTGACAAGGCATCCATCAGCCCGCAGCCAACAGTGTCTCATTTCTTTGAACTATTATTTCAAGCCCCCCCCACCCAGTCTCAGGAAAGATAAATTGATAAATGTCAGGTGAGAGACGTAATATCCTACCCGTGGTTTTTAATCACAGGCTAACTTCAGAAATTCAATTCCAATACTTTGCTCCAGCTGGAGTCTTACCAGGCGGATTCGTGTCCGATTTGCGCGTTAAGATGCACAAAAATGTAGCAGGTGCTGCTAACCCTGTTGCTCTAATACCGAGTTCACCTTTTACGTGCCTGCAGCCCAACAAGTGGAAAGCGTCGGAATGCCGTGTTGGAAAACTGGCAACTGATCACACATCAGTAGATTCAGGTTATTTTACACAAACATTCGCCAGCCTCATCAAGCGCATGGCAAACAAAAAAATGAATGATTAGGTTGGTTTAATAAAGTTTCTAAAAGTGCTGCTCGGATCTGATTTGGCACTCTGGGGAAATTGTCTCTCATTACACCAGGTGTGGGGGAGCAGGGAAACGGCAATAAGGCAGATTTCATCCGAGGCTCTGGAGAAAATGAAACCTTCAGATGACAGCGGAGCATGGAATGTTTTCATCTGGTTCCGCCCATCGAAGGCAAATTAAATGTAAATTACTCCTGCATTCCTTTTTCTCTTTGGTCGATTCCTTCACACCAGTCCTGCTTTGTGCCATGAGACTCAACTACCTGTTGATCTTTCAGATGGGTGAAACACCACCTGTGTGCACTAAGTGTGATATGACGCCTTCAGACAGTAAATTCCAGTGGGGGTGTCAGACATCTCTCTGGATTCAAATGTAAATTAATGAGGTAACGTCAGGTTCACTGCGGACTTTGCAGTTACGTAAGGTTCGATACTTCTAATGCTCTCCATGAGAAATTCACAGGTCATTTTACTCGGTAGATTCAGAAGGATTTACGGTGATTTCCTGTGTAGATCCATCCTACTACAACACTCATGATCCAGTTTGTGTATTTTACAAAAATGAATGCATCATTTCTACAAATGTCCCATAACATAACACAATGCACCTAGTGTGTGTGTGTGTGTGTGTGTGTGTGTATTCCCCACTGAACCAATCAAAAACGACTACAGCAAACAGGCGTTGAAACGAACGCACAGACGGACCTCAACATCCAACCAAACCACCCAACCCTGTTTTCTTTCACAGATTTGTGGAGTAGAGCTGCTACACTTCAAATCGATTTCCGCTTCAAAAACCCTGGAGGAGATTCCTTCTTTTCAGCATATCCACCATATCAGTCTAAAGCCATGAGCCTAATTTTGCATGATTTTCTCACATCGTCACATGACATCGTCACATCTACGGCACCTCTGTTTCTCATATACGTGTTTTGCATCTCAGTGTGGGTGTCCTCCAATCCTTTTCTGTTTCAGGAGAATCGCTCCTCATTACAGTGACACCGGCTATGGGTCAAATGGAAATGTCAGGCCGCAGACGGACGAGAGGCTGTGGATCCTCTCCGACGCAGACAAATGTCTCCGTACAGTTCAACCTCCTTCGCCGGCGAGATGATGAATCACGGAACCCAGCGGAGCGAGAGCACGGCCATGGGAGGGTGAAGACGTGTTTGACAGGGTGCCAGTCAGCCTGATTTTAGCAACTTTACACGCTTCCTACGGTGTCACTCGCAGACCATAATCACTTTAAGTCAAAGAAAAAAGACTGTTCTTATCCCAGTTTGACTCTCAGAGAAAACTGACAGAACATTTAACACATGTAGTTCCAAGGGGCATAGTTTGAATTATTAGTCCATTCAAAAGTCCTTTAACCTCACACGTGGTTACAAACTCAAGCACATTTACATCCCCAAAGATGCAAATGTGCAAATGATCTCAGTGGCAACATCTGAAAGTCAAACTGCTGAGAGTGTGTGTTCGTGGCGTTTTTACAGACCTGAGATGAAGTGAGGAAACAGATGGTTGAGTTGAGTTCAGCCTCTCAACATGTGGTCTCATTCTTCCTCTGCACACGTGCTCTTGATCGGTTCTTCCACACCTGCGCGACCGGCTCCTCTAGCGGCCAAGAGGTGTAACTGCACTTTAGTCAATGTGACTGGCTTCTCCATTCACAACACATGATCAATTAAATGAATAATAACGATACCACTACTATGACCACAACAACGACAAACAACAACAACAACAATAATAATAATAATAATAAGTGCTATTATTATTATTATTATTATTAAAAATTGTGGTTCTTGAAGGTTGTTATAATAATAATAATAATAATAACAATAATAATCATTATTATTATTATTATTATTATTATTATTATTATTATTATTATTATTATTATTATTATTATTATTATTATTATTAATAATAATAATATTATTATTATTATTATTATTATTATTATTATTATTATTAATAATAATATTATTATTATTATTATTATTATTATTATTATTATTATTATTAATAATAATATTATTATTATTATTATTATTATTATTATTATTATTATTATTATTATTGGTATCAAATCTGTTTGAACACCTTCTTGTTATTTCTGAGTTTTCCATTTCAACTATACTGAAAATTATACATGTGTATTATAAAATCTAACTTAAAGTGTCATGAACAACTGTCATCGGAATGAACGGAACAATCCAGCACTGTACATGCTTAAAGTCACATGTGAAAACATGCATTCAAATGTGGTTGGTAACTACATAAGACTTCACATCCAAAAGTATGACGGAAAAATACAATTATAAAAGAAAAATACCCAAAAGTGTTTTAATGAATGCATTAAATCAAACAGAGATTTTCTTCCATTCTCTGTGTGATGTCCTTGTAGACTTAATATCTTTAGGATCGGCTTCTGCTGGAACTCAGGGGAACTATGATGGGAGCTTCCGTACTATTTTGACATTTTTCAGACTCTACAAACATAAATGCTGGCAGTAGGAAATGTCTGGAGCTGTTGAATGAGGAGGCAATAAGCTGTGATTTGACTCAATTCTCTCTCAGTTCCCCCCGAACACAAAAATCTGCTTTTTTTTGTCTCTAGAGCATCGTGTTTGTAGCATCTGGGTGAGCAGTCAAAGCACGGCAGTGATTTCACCTGTGTCTCCGTGGTAACACTTAGCAACAAATGCAAGCAGATTCATCATCTGACACACATCTACACACACATACGCACGCACACGCTGTAACAGAACAAAGAACACAAACTTTGTTGATTTGCTTTCTCTTGTCTTTCCTGGGTTCCTGTCAGGAGGCTCACAGGATGCGATGTGGAATAGATGTGCCCAGTCTGCCACTGCTGAGGTTCAAGCTGTGAGGACAAAGTCAAGCAGTAACGAGTAACATGTGGCGTCGTGTTGAATGAGTTTACTTCTGGAGCTTCATCGATTCTCTAATGAGGCTTCATTCACACGGATGCTGGGTCAGGACAGCCGACAAACGTCTTCTGCCTGATTAAACCGTCTTTGTGTTTTTGTGTTTGTAGCCTAATGATGAGCAGTCCTGGCGATGGTGGAAGTGTAGTAGAGAGGGAGAAATGAGGGGGCTGGAGGAGACGTTGCATGTGCGGGGGCGGGCGGCATGCAAAGGAGGAAGTGTGCAGTTGCTTCAATCACTGATTAATTAGCTCATCATTCTCATCATTCTCATCATTCTCCCGCACTTCGCCGGTTTATCACCCGTCTCTGTGTGTCGGCTCATCTGGTGCTTGTGCAGCTGAGGTCAGTCGGCCGTTGAGATGCTGAGGCTGGATTCACCCCTGTGCCAATGGACGGCGAGCAGCAGTGCCTCGGGGGCCGCCTGCCAATCTTGTCTCCCAAATAGCTCGCACACTTATTTCATTTCGGCCTGTTGCACAGCCCTGTATTGATTCTAGACACTTCATATTGATGGAAGGTTCTTGTGTTTGATTTTCCTCCCCTCAAGTCGGTGATCACATGATTGGAAATGATTGATTCACTAATTAAAGATAAATGTTGATCTGTCTCTGGAATGTCCTGTTGGTTTCTATGCTCAAACCCTTGTATAGGTATTTACATAAGCTTTCTCTCTTGCACCACTTTTATTTCCTCTGTTGCTTTCATACCTGACGTACTTGCGCTGTCTGGCTTTGTGTGTTGAAACACAAAACGGATATGAGACGGCAGGCAGGCTGGGTATCAGAGACGTCGCTGTCTGTCTGTCGGTCCCTGTGGTACATTAGCCGTCCCTTAGCATGTATTATTGATTGGCTGGCTCTAATCACTGTCTGCAGTGTTACAGATCAGCCTTTACTGCCAGCAGCGCCTGCACCCCAGCAACTTCTGGCTGAGGCACAATGCTGAAAGACACTGCGGCTTTTGAGTGAACTCACACATAAAGTAACAGCAGGTTCTGGCTGCTTCTTGGAGTTTTATTCATCTCAAAGTGTTGGTGTGTACATGGAACAATCAGGGTGAAAACTCAGTTGTTTGTGTGTCCCTCATTCACCACAACATAGAGCGTAGGAAAACAGCGTTGTTGTTTTTTTTTTCCGTTGAATTCATTTTGTAATGAATAAAGCTCGTCTGTTTGTACGAGCAACTGAAATGAACAAAGGAGTGACACAGAAACAAAAAAACAACACAAAAAAAAATTGAAAATGCAATTTACAGTGACAGATAATAGAGCGTGTTTGGTAGGGAGCTAAGGCTCCAAGTCAGTTAAACCTTTTGGTCGCCCTCGAGTGGTTGGTGACAGTGTCATAATTCCCACGCATCATGAATACCAGTGGTGTCAGCTCAGCTAGGTGTTTTGTTTTGTCTTTAGTGATACTGTCATGGCAGGAGAAAGCAGCAGCATGACATGTGACAGTTATATGCCATTCAAATCAAACCGCTGATCAATGTTTTGATCCTGGGAAACTGTTTTAAAGCCGTTTGCTGAAAAACAGCTGCACGCTGCAAAGAGAACCAACTGGGGCAGAACTACAGACTGAACCACAGCGGTTAACTTGTCAGCTGGAAAGCAATTAGCTGAAACTTGAACATGCCGATATGGTAATATTCCTTGAAAACAGTGAAAGTTAATATGTTTCGTCTGCTGCAACAAGTCCACAATGGCCCACTGGACAAGTGGGGGACAATTTTCTGATGCAAAGATAAAACCAAGCTATGAAATAAAGCCCAGATTTCCTGTTGCCCTTTCAACTATTCAGTCGACGTTTGTTCTGTAATTCTGAAAGACGGACTCTGCACAGCAGGAAATCAATTACTTTTGCACCGATATGGATCAGAGACCACTGGTAATCTGCCGTTTTTATCCCCGTCCTCGTCCTCACTGCGCGCGTGAAGAACACAGGGTTTGTGTTCTTTACATGAACAGACGTTTTTTGTGACGTCCGTTTCCGGTGCTGGTCGATAGGCTTTGGTTCAGATTGAAAAGTGTTGGAGGAATCCAAAGTCGACAGTAAAGGGAGTTGGGGGGAGGACAAGGCGGATCGATTAACTGTAGCGCTGATGATGTCACACCGACGTCATGTTGGCATTCATCATAAAGCCCACCTACGTGCATCCTACTACAGCACAAATCAACAGGCATCAGTCAGCGATGATCAATAAAAATGAAAATCTTTTTCAAATAAAAGTTTCATAACTGAAGATGAGTGTGATAAAATAATATCAGCTTTGCCGAAGTTTGAAGAAAAAAAAATAATAATAAATTGGAAATGTGAATGCTGTGGCATTCAAGCTCAGGGTTACTTCTTTCTTCACACTTTTAAACAACAGCACAGACGGAGAAGTGTTTGTTCGCTATGAACAACAAAAGGACAGTCTTAAAGACACCGACATGAGTAGTCCTTGACTAAATCACCATTTACATGTGGTGGGAGTGAATAGAGAGGCATCTCATGGTGAGAGAGACTGAAAGGAGAAACTCAAAAGATCTGAAACTTGAAGGTTGATGGGGTGAGATGCTTTGATAGAGATGTTGAAAAGTGTGAGAGAGCTGTGTTCTAGGGGATGAGACCTCTGGGAAACGTGTGTGAAAACTTCTTTAACTTGGCCAGTATGACAAGAAGAAGAACAACAAAATATTCCAAATTGCAAATATTCCACAGTACAGAATACTACAACACGTGAATACACGTATGGAGCGAGGACGCACTCAGTTTCCACGCTGAATTAAGAGCTTGAATTGAACCAATGTGTCATTCTAATGAAAGCAGAGAGTTGGTGGAGGATCGAGATTCTGCTCAGAGCCACTGAAGCCGAAGACCATGACGGTCAATATGTCAATACCTCCTTCGGACGGACGCTGCAGGATTAACCACCTTCCACTGAGGCTGACTGCTGAACAACAACACATCGCTCCTGCCCTCCCAGCAGTGTGTACATGACAGAACATTACCAAACACCACGTCTCATCAGGGGAAATTCTACTCTCGGAATGGTACGAGTAGGAAATGTGAGTATGTCAGAACAGGTCGCTGCTGGTGTCGATGAAATAGTTACATCTGACACACACGTTTTTGTATTTTATTGTCATGAGCGTCTGTGCCACAAACAAACAATCTTTAATTTGCTGACATTTTACCCGTATCAATGATTTTAAGTGCGTTTGAACCACGACGTGCAGCTAAGGGTGGAACGTATCATTCCCTCTCCCCATCACGATGCTTAATTCACACACCACTCATCATTCATTTAATTACACCACGGCAGAATGGACACGGCCCATCCCAGGTGACCTCAGCAGTTCGTACTATGCCAGGTGGGGGTCTCGTGGAGATTTGCTCATCTGTTGTATTTGCTCGCAGAGACCTCTCGGCCCCGCCACCATCTCACCTCATTAACATTTTAGGTGACGAGTCTGTCACAGTCTTAATTAACAATTCATGAGCGCGGCATATAGCTATATTAACATTTTACAACCAATAAATCAGCTTTCCCAATTGTTTCTGTGTGTGTGTGTGTGTGTGTGTGTCAGACCCATGTCTTTCTTTGTCTAGTCGGCCTCTCTCCTTTTGACCAGGACATGCTGTCTTTTCGACCTGCTGACCCTAACCCTCAACAAAACACCAACCATGTGACCTCCTGACAGTCACATGTCCCTGAACGGCCTCAGAACGATCCATCTGACTAACTGCAAGTGTCGAGCTTTTCAGAGAGGCAGAATAATTAGGGTGCTATTTTAGATCAGTCAGCCATTACACAGTGTCGGTCTGCGTCGTCCCTCGTTTCTGTGAGGGGGGGGAAGAACAAGAGGGACGAGCAGACAAGGGGAAGAAATGTTAAATAATGATGGATGACACAGAGCCCCTCATTCCCAACTCTGACGCGTTCAAAAGTAACTGCAGACAAAGAGAGCAGCCAGAATCCTGTTGGCACATTGAAGGGTACATGTCAGAGCAGCAAGCGTTCTTTCATCAGGAGTGTAACGCACGAGGCTCCGTCCAAACACCTCAAAGACTCCTCCCTGGGTGAGGTGATCAAAGCGTCAGCTCTTATACAATTCCCATCACCGTGTGCAGCCCCAGTGAAGAAAACGTACATTTAAGTAACAATTCCTCCGCAGTAACTTCACACAGGCCCTTGACCCCACTTTGAGAAGCACCTGTGTGGGCAGTGTGTGCAGGCTTGGCTCCACACTGAGTCATCCAGCGTAAGTGCAGCGGCATCGTGCTCTAACGTGCTCGGCGAATAGCTGATGCTTGCCAGACGAAGGCGATCTCTGCCATCGCTGCCTGACCTGCCCGGGTGACGGATACCCACTGCCAGGGGTACGTTTGCCGGGGGAGGTTTACAGCTAGAAAGTCACAAGAAGCCTGTTTTCAGTTTATTTCCCTCCTTCAAATCCACCGGCACATTTACTTTGAGCCAGCACAAAGTTCAAGGTCACAGTTGCAATGAGTCCGTCGAAAGGATTCAAGTGCGGGCTGGCTTTATAAAATGCACGTCTCAATGACAAATGCACCACATGCTGCAAAGGATCCTCCCCACTTCGGTGCAGCCCATTGCAAATTCCAATCAGTCCCCACCTTCTCCAAAGTCGAAAAATATGTAATTGATCTCGGGAAGGTGGAATAAGGTAACATCCCTTGGCTTTGTGCCTCCACAAACTGAGAGATGTACCCTGGTAGTTTCCTCCCGTCGTGACTCATCTTGCTTCCTGTTGGCACAAATGTCTGCATATATATATATATATGAAGTTAATGGCTATTTTTAACTGTTCCAACTTCATAATACCATTATGGCAAATAAGCAGAGTGAATAAAGCAGCAGGTGGATGAATTCAATTTTGAGACAACGATCTATGTGACGTATGACTAGTTACATGTTTGGTGATGATTTGCTGAGATTAAAGACATGATTGCTTTCAGATGTACAGTTATAAATGAGGCATGCTGAGTTCACACTGGATAACAGCTAATAAACGACATGAGCGCAGCCAGGAAATTTCTCCTGCCCCAGTAATGAAATGTCCGTTTCTCACGCCAGCAGTTTTGGAAAGGGATTGCAATGATTATAAGAGGGAGGTCCAGCCTTCTTTACTGCTGCTGTGCTGCCCTCTACTGGAGACAAAGCAACCAATCAGCGAAAAATCGAACTGATGTTGAAATTCATTCTTGTGGTTCATCAGCCTCTAAGTTCAAGTGAAATACATTTTTCATTAGAAATAAATGTAGAAATAGGAGGGAAATTAATACATGGATGGGGATGTCAACAATTTCATTCAGGTTTCTGGCAGACAGGGGCCGGGTGATACTGGCATGTTCTGTATATTTGACTCATACTAACCCAGAAATCACTAAAAATAAGCTCTTCTATATCAAATCCCTGCAGACATCCGTCACTTATGTAACCTACCCCAGCATCGCTTCGCTGACCTGCCTCTTATGGCCTCGTGAAACAGTGCAGGCTTATTTTTGGAAGGGCTATCTCTGGTCTGACAGCAGATTTGGGAAAGAAAAATAAAAGCATATTAAAAAAGGTACATTTGGACGAGGGAGGGGCTGTTTGTGAGGGAACGTGTGCGTCAGAACGGCTGCTCACAGCACTTTACAATGACGCTTCACCATGGATGCTGGAGGTTTTGAACTTTGCATGTGTATGAATTCATTAAGCTACAGCTGTCTCACTTTATTTCTACCTGCAAGTTTCTCTTTTCACCGATAATCAGTTTCTGTCCGATCAGAGAAGCTGAACACATCACACCCTGGGAACCAGACGACAAGCGGCCCTCTCTGCGGCCACACTCACTCTCCTCCTCCATGGAGGAGCTGCTCGTTGTGTAACTCATGTTCTGCTCCGTCCACGTTCACACTGTTGCTCAGCAAATTGATGTTTGGTTCAAAAAAGGTAACAGAAGCACAGCACTGGTGCAGAAGAGGACAAACTACAAAGTGTAGGTTCCCCTTAACCCCCCCCCCCCCCCCCCCCC
>CAAKHB010004567.1:78327-92845 GCA_901007665.1 Aeoliscus strigatus
CGCAGTCTGTCAGCAGAATGGTTGATCTGAAGACATCGCAGGGCGACACGGTGGGGCAGTGGTTAGCACCGTAGCTTCCTGTCCTGGGATCCTTCTGTGCGTAGTTTCCATGCTCTCCCTGTGTCTGTGTGGGTTCTCTCCAGGTACTCCATCTTCCTCCCTCGTCCAAAATCATGCTGAGGTCAATTGGTGGCTGTAAATCGCCCGTAGGTGTGAATGCGAGTGTGAATGGTCGTCTGTACAGTGAACTATACATTGTCCACTTCCTTTTGCGTTTGTTGTCACAGGAATGACTCTTCGACCGGAGCAGCCCGCCTCTGTACCCAACTCAACCCCGAGCAGAACCCGAGTACAACAAATCCACATCCCGTTTATAATCCCTCCGCCATCCAACCCAAGGCAGCCGTACAACCCAAGTCAACCAGTGCAACCCGGCACCCACTCCATCAGGATCGCTCAGCCAAACCAGCCATCCAGCCCCCAACGCATCCTCCCACTGGTTCCCGTAAGACCAGTGGTGGAGACGGGCCAGGCTGGACCTCCGGGGTACACCCGCAGGGTGACTGTACGGAGAGGCTCTGAGGACTCGTCCAGTCTGCCTGTGAAAGGTTTTGCTGGAGCACCAGGTGAGGAGCACAAATGTCTCGGTGGCCTTTGGGTGGAGACACGTAGAATAGTAATGAAACTGAACTCAACTTATTACCTCCACCAAGGAGATCACGTTGTTTCTGACATCTGTTTGTCTCTTTACAAAATAACTCCAAAAAGGTATGAAGGGATTTGAATGAAATGTCCAGTAACTGCTGCGAATGGAGCGGGACCAGATGATGAAACGTTGGTGGTGTTCTGGAACCTTCTGGATTCTTACTCATTGTCATATAGGGACATTTTCACCATCTTTGTCTAGAACTCCACAATAAATGGTCAGTTTGGTGGCAAAAAAACCCACTGGATACATTCACTGTAGATTCATACACACTATATCAAAGTTTTTGATCTGGATCCTGACTAAATTCTAGATCCTATGATCTAGAACATGAACGACATGAACTAACACCACACTGATCAATGGATTTATTGGTGTAGATAAAAATGAATGTGGGTGGAAATCACAACCTGGGTGGTTTCTAGAATTCTCAGTGACGCAAAAAAAAAGTGCAAATATTGAGCCTTCTTGTACTTGTAGTTGTACTACAGTTTGAGCATATGAGGTCCCAAGTAAAGTAGTACATTGACAAAGTATAGTCCAGTTACTTCCAAACTCTCCAGTCCATTGCATCTAGAACCCGGTGAAGTAGTGACAACCGATGCCCAGCGTCAACTCCTGTTTATGTGCATGTGGAACTGGAAATTTGTTGTGACTGTCCAGACAGGAAGGAAATGTTCTGTCATTCCGTCAACAGACGGTCAGGTTGGGAATGAGATGCTATAAATGGACCGCGTGTAAAAGACAAGCACATCAGACGACTTTGCCAGGGGAGGAACACAAAGTTCATGAAGTACTTTTTTTTTTTTTTTCATTGTTAATTTTCACTGATAGCGCTGTAAAACAAGTCATAGAAGTTTCTGTTAACCTGGAATCGTAACCCTGGCAACAAAACATACCAACCTTAAGACTTTGGCACTGAAAGCAGCATTTGTTTCCAGTTTTCACCTGCTCCTCCTTCAAACCATGTTCTTACCAAGTCTCTTTATGAGGCTGTGAATTCACGTAATTGGTTGCTTGTATTTTAAAGATCAGACAGCACAAATCCCTCCAGGTTCAAATTTGAAGTTGGTAGAAGGATGAAAGCATGAATACGTTTTACATTCCATTGTCCAGACACGGTCCAGTAAAAGACCAAAAAAAAAAAAACCTCCTGTAAAAGTACAATTATGTCGTGTGGATTAGTAATACTTGGTTTTGACCGACTTGACCTCTCTGGGAACCTATCCCACAGTTTTGTTGTCATGTTCAGACAATGGTGAGTAAAGATAATGATTGTTACCCGTTTCCTTCACAGGCTATCCTCCTTCTCAGCCTGTGTCTTTCAAGCCTCAATCAAGCAGCCACAGAGGTATCCAACCGGTTCTTTGCCACATGTTTCAGCAGCCTTTTCCATTCTCCTGTATCTGTGTAAAACCTGGAGAAGCTGTGAATAATTTGAAGCCTAGGAGTGTGTGGGAGTGGGAACTGGATGTGTTTAGATGAAGGAAGTGTGGGTAGACTGCGGAGGGATTTTAGCTTGTCTGCAGACGATTACCAGGTTTTACCCGAGGTTGCGTGGCAAACGCTGCATGTGGCGATGATGAAAAAATTGCACTACCTGTTCCTGTTTCATCCACTAACGTGTACAAGTGGAATTAAATGAAGGTTCACTGGGGTGTCGTCAGACTCAGCTGATAAATACATCATGACTTCAATAACTCATGGTGGTGTTGTGTTCCTTTAACCCTGCAGCTCCGGTAGTGTCCCAGTTGCCCTGGGACACAACACATCAGGCTCCAGTTGCATCACCAGGTAAAGTCCCTTTGAAGCCTTTGCGATGTCACTAGCATTTTACTTTAAAATAGTCAGAAAAAAAAGTCAGAAACTTACGCGCCCTTTCCTGGGTCCAGTTTCAGTGGATAACGGCGCCTTCGCAGATCCCTTCTCCTTCTCCGCTGGCCTGACGCAGCAGCCATTCTCTGGAGAGTTTGGCATCATCCGCTTCAACAGGGTTCTGGTCAACGACGGCGGACACTATAGTCCACACACAGGTACATGTCAGTCCTAGAACTGATACCGTCGTCTGGGTGAATACTCGTTTTCTGTACGTTAAACCTGTGTCGTTTGGCGCCAGGTTAACTTTTCCAATATCTGCCAGCGGTAACAGCTGGACAGGAGTTGGACATTTGACGAGGAAAACAAGCAAAATGATTTTGAAAAAAATGATTTTAACTTTTTTTTTTAAAACTTGTCTGGAGAGAACAAGAATGATGACGAGTGGGCTGCAAGGAAAAAAAAAAGAAAAGACAAAAGTCCAGTG
Source organism: Aeoliscus strigatus (assembly GCA_901007665.1). Classification (NCBI taxonomy): domain Eukaryota; kingdom Metazoa; phylum Chordata; class Actinopteri; order Syngnathiformes; family Centriscidae; genus Aeoliscus; species Aeoliscus strigatus. The sequence goes on from CAAKHB010004567.1 coordinate 81,336, forward strand.
GAAAACGGCACAAGGAAGTGACAGAATTCGGGCTTGGATCCACATGAAAACACCAGTTAATGATCTCATTTGTTTCTTTGGCAAATGGCCATGGTGTAAGTGGGTTAATCAACGCGGAGGGTGGTTTGTCGCCCCCACGTCGTGCCACATTTGACACACACCTACGCATTAATTAACCCTTACATGATGGACTGTTATAATACGTAGAACAACTTTACCAAGCTCATTGAAGCTAGAGGATGAACTCTGACAACATCACCACTAAAGGGCTATTTCACTTTTCCCCGCTACCGTCTCCACAGGGCTGTTTACAGCACCGGTGGATGGACGATACCTCATTTCAGGTTTGCTGACCGCAAAGCAGGGTGACCACATCGAGGCGGTCCTGTCTGTGTCCAACCGCAGCGTCCAGAGGCTGCGGAGCTCGGGGGGGAGCTCGGCTGGTGGCCCCTGTGGCTGTGGAGGTACGGTGTCCTTCAGTCTCATCCTGCCCCTGAGGAAAGGAGACCGCGTGGGGCTGGTGAGGACCAGAGGTCAGCTGGCCACAACGGAGGCCAGGGAGATCCTCTCCACCTACAACGCTGTTTTCCTGTACGCGCCACAGGCCAAGAGATAGGTGCAGCTCACCTGGCCAGTAGCAGCAAAGACTGGTTTGGTTCCAGCCAAATAAACTGGGAGAAACGTGGAGGAAACACGTTTTCAGCTACGACCAAGCAGCACCAAGACCTTTCATTTGCAACTTGAAATTTGCCAAAGGATTGTTTTCTAATATATTTAATATTCAATTTACCTTTTTGTGCCCATTGTGAATGTATAAAAGTCCTGAAAATGTATCATTTTAAACAAAAACCTGTCCACATACAGTTTGATAAACAGCAACAGGGACCACAGTAATTATGACCAGAGAAGAAGACAGGAAGGAAGGAGACTGGGGAGGTGGATGGGACAGACAGGTCCAGTTATGTCAAGAGTCCAAGCCAGCACCAACCGTCCACCTGACAATATTCCACAGGCGAACTCGTCAACTAGTCAGATGAGCTTTTGACTGCGACAACAAAAGTGAAACACACACACAAATGCATTCAGTTAGAAATTTATTCAGTACAAATCTGACCGTAAGCCACACTCTGCGAGCGTCATCTTTTTTTTTTTTTTTTCCCTCATTTGTACTATTTAATTTGTTCTTTAAACATACATTTTCTATACAAATCAACACAGACTCGAAGTGTTCCCGTTGGTCAGTCACAATCACATAGCAAGCGATTACCTCCAAACAGAACAGTCGCACAAAGAGATCATTCACGTTCCAAGAAAGGATAAAAACAAAAGGCATCACAGAGAAGACCGTGATGGTCAGCATACAGAAGTTTCCACAGTAGTCGAGTGAGAACATTATTATATTCCACATGTTGCAGGACAATATAGAGGATGAAGTGTGAGCTTTCCACACAAGATGCTTTGCTTTCATAGAAAGAATGGAATTCCTTTAGCGAATAAGATATACGTGTATCTAAGTGACGCCAGCAGACATCGGAGAGAGCGAGCTAATGTATCAAAGCAAAACACACATTGGAAAAACAGTCTGAAAACCTTTGAGCTACAGAGTGAGCGCAGAATGAATTCAGCCAAACAAAGACGGTGAACACTGACAATCGGCTTGGAGCTGTCGTTGGATGAATTGTGCTTTGCTATTAAATGGTTCCATCAATCACCTGTCCTGCTCCTCTCTGGGTTTTCAGTCCTCAAGAACATTAAAGACAATGGTACAGGTACGATCCAGAGGTGCACATCTGCCTGCAGGTCAGTCTTAAATTATACACACACAAAATGCCAGTGAAGCACTTTGAGAAGCTTCCTGTGCACGAGTCAAGTATTTCCTGTTTATCTAATGGTTTGTCCTCTGGTCAGCAGAGGATCAGTCTTTCGTCTGCCTCACACACACAAACACACACACACACAAACACACACACACGGCTGATGCTAATTCACGTCCATTCAATCTCATGCTACGCGCGCACTGATAAGCCCCGGAGGAGGTAAAACCGAGATCCTCGGGTCTCCGTCTCCAAAGACCTGTGTTGAAGTGCATGTGGGTGAGAGGTGTGCTCTGGTTGCAGTCTGCAGCTCAGACAAAGTGCGCTGGATAAATCTGGGTAAAGCCAACGAGGGAAAACAAGCCAGCGGAGAAAACTCCTGTCACGCACAAACACACAAACACACAGACACACACACACACACACACCATCCCAGTTATCCTGGACCTCACAATCAAAAATCCTTCATTTTAAGCTTCTTCCTCCAGTTGTCTTTAACATTTAGGCATGTTTTAATTCTAACAGCTGCACGGGTGAAGGTCAACCCAGGAACGTGTTTGGACCTTACGAGTTGAAGTTTCACTGAAAACCACCACATACACGTTGTCATGAAAGCCGATACTTAAACACAAGGCTTAGTAGTGACTGATTAGTGCAGGTTGTTCTGTGACAAAACCATACAAACACTAATTTTAGGTTTTGCCACATTTCACTGGCGATAAATTATTTCAGCAAGCAAAGGCAACACGATAGAAGTCAATAACTTAACATATCATCCATCAAATAAGGACTTAACAAAACAGCAGAGCTTTACAAAATGAACCTATTATGCACGGCCTTATGTTTTTGTCACATTTTTAAATTTCTCTCTACTCTCTATTCTCGGAGCTAATGTCAGCTCCCCAGATGTCTTTATATGGTCATCTGCTTCAGGCACAGCACGCTGATGACGCGCGGGGACCCTGCCCATACATCCGCTCACACTGTCTGAGAGGTTTTGTTCCACTTTTCTAACCCTCTGCTCAATTGTACAAGGTTTTTGAACATTGACTCAGCAGGCTTCTGACTGTTGTTTTAGAAATGTTGGTGCGTGTCTGAGGGGCTGAATTACACACATCTACTCTGGTGAAGTCCCAGAAGAAACAATGTCATGTGAGAAATGATCATCATGGGTCCCCTTTAAAATGACCAACAACACAACACAGCATGAAGACACTTGTTACAAACCAAACCAAACTGTCTTCACACATTTGTTGGCAAATGTAGATCTCGGACATGACCGTGACTGATAAATACCAGACCTGACTCACAGAGGATGATAGTAACCACAGGGGACAGCGGTCATCGCCTCCACCAACTCATAAACACATAAGAGAGAGAACAGAACTAACTTTTTTTCCCGGAGTTGGGTCCTCTGAAGTAACGGTAGTCTTGTTTGTCAGGTGAAAGTAATGCCTAGTGGCATCTTTTTTCATCCAAAGGGGTCCTTGGACTCAGCGTTCTGATGATTAGATGTGATCAGGTCGGTGGTCCAGTACAGTGACGGGGACTGGAAGGGTTTGCTGAGCACTAGGTCGCCTGTCGCCGACTTGTGTGACTTTTAGTCACATGATTTACTGTTCTGGGCTAGTTTACTTATTGTTCCAGGTTCTTCATGAATCCCAGTTACTGTTGTCGAGCTGTGAGAGTTTGTGAGCGTGGGTTGTGGTTCCAGTCCCTGTTTCCTGAGGGTGCATGTGACCGGTTGATGTGTACAGGTATACCTGAAATGTCCAGGTAGCGGATGGATCACAGCAGGTCATCGGGATTAAAGTCTGGGATGGGCTGTCTCCAGAAACAGAAAGAGCTGAACTCCGGCATGACGAAGGCCTCGTTCTGCTCTTTACTCAACAGGGGGAACACGTGCTCCACCAGCTCGCTGAGCCGGCCGTACCTAGAGCAGAAAAACACACGGGTTGGAGAGGGAGACACAGAACACAAATCATGAATCGTAAAAGACAACAGGGGACAGTTATCGATAACTGAACTGAAGAACAGGCAGGCTCAGGCTGTGAATCATACACAGACTACCACTAGATTCTGGTTTTGAGACTCCAGTAATACTCCCACTCTTCCTTCCGACTTTCAGTGATTAGTCTGTGACTGTCAACTCTGTTGGTGGAATCATGGCGTACGTACGAGGACTTGTTGCCCTTGGTCTGCTCCTGGATCAGCTCTCCCTTGGGGTTAACTGTGAAGATCCTGCACACTGGAACTCCGACCTCTTTATAGGCAAACACATCCTGTGTACAGACAGGAGAGATGCTGGTGAAAAACTGTGTATGGATATTTAGGTCGGTTTAATGAATATTAAGGAAACTACACTCATTGGTTCTTCATAGAAATAATATAAGAACACAGTTGATTATGTAAAAAGTAAAAATAAACACCGGTATGAGTGAACACCAGGAACACTGACCACATAATTCCTGTTTGTGTCAAACCTGAAGCACGTAATGGCAAAACATTAGGCCTGAATGTTGTACTGGGCAGAGACAGGCTGTGTGTGTTTGTATGTGTTGTTATTTTCTGTGCTCTTTGGCGAGCGTCACAGACAGACAGGTTGGATGAACTGTTCCAGTGCCTCATCTGGGTGTTGGTGTTTATGCAGCTGAAGATGGGACGCTGTGCCCAGCTTGAGCTCACTTCCACAGACAAAGTCACACAGGGAACTCAGACCAAGTGATCTCAGTTCAGGTTCAGCCCCGGGCAGATTTCATGCTGATTGAGAGCTAAAGTGTCACCGCTGACTTAGAAGACATCATGACTACATCGACTTCTGGAAAGCGCAGCTCCCTGACATGTAGATGCAGGCTGCTTTAATGTCTGGCAGCCTGACATCTTCAAACATCCATTAACTCACATTAGCTCTATTCCCAAAGGCGGCGTAGAATGGCTGCTTGTTATGCTGGAACAGGTTCTTGATGTCTGTAAGGCATTCAATCTTGAAGATCTCTGGTTTCTTCTCAATGACTTCCCTGAAGTGAACAAACAGTTTGATTATAGCATCACATGTGTGTCCTCAGCACAAGCGCGTTTCCAGACAGTTTTCAGTTTTGCAGTAAGACAAGATGTTGCGTTTTCAGTTTTCTTTCCAGTAGGCATACGTGATGTACTCTGCAAGGCGTTTATTACAAAAAAAATAATTAAAACTGTGATAAATCAACATGCATGAAAATCAAATACATAAAAAGAATGAGTCAGAATAAGAGAAAAATCCCTCTGCCTCTCAGTGTAATTACATTGAAAATACAGCAGAGAATTTCAGCTGCTATTTAGCTGGATGGAAAGTTTGTATTCATGGATTCAACTAGGAGGGTTTTTAGCTGTTCTTTAATTATACACAGCATCAAAAAGGCTGGTTTGGGGGGGGTGTGTGTGTGTGCGTGTGTGGGTGTGTGTTTGCATAAACCTAGAACTGAGGAAGAAGATGGGAAAATGCAAAAGTATTAATGATCCATGAACATAAATGCTAATGAAAAGCTAAAGCTGAAACTTCTTTGTCAGTGTGGTGATGGTGAGTAAAGCACCCACAGTGACATCTCTCCTGTAATTACACAGCACAGCCATCGGCAAGATGCCTCTCTCTAGAGTCCAACCGCTGGTTAATTACATCTCTATCACACATCAAAGGTGGAACCTTGGAAGCCTTTCTCCTGTTTGTAGAGAAATGTTCACAAGTGACAGTCTGAACCATAAATATGAAAAAAAGAGGATAAAAAGTAAAAACAGCAACAACAACAAAAAAAATGTCTAGTTGCAATAAGAGAATGCACCTGACACCTAATTATAAAGAAACCTTCCTCGTCTGTGTCTCTGCACATCAGACTGAGGAGGATTTAGAGAACTACTTAGTGTGAAATGAAGTTTGAAGACAAGGACAGATACCCACTGTCTCTGTATGGACCGTCTTTGACACATGGTTGTTTGACATTAAAGTTAATAGTGGTCTATAGTGTCTGCTCTTTGTACCTGTGGAAGGCAGAGAAAAGGCTGCTGGGTGACAGCATGAGAGGACCTCGGGGCAGGATGGTGCCTCCATCATTGACCCACTGCAGGTACCCTCGTGTCATGTCAGCCATGCCGATAGCCCGTGCAGAGCAGTACAGGAACTTGTAGCCATTCCTGCCAATGGGGAGAGCGGTGCTCATTAACAGTTGCTCGTCTACAGTTTAGCACAGTGATCATTAGCAACTACTAAAAATAGGACTTTAATTCAGTCTGCTGTCTTGTTCACTTTCATGTTGGCCAGAAAACTAGTCAATATTTTAAACCCAACGCAAATGTAATGAGTATTGCAGTAAGACACTAAAAATCAATTTTCTATCTATACTTTTATTTTCTAAAAGAATGTGGACGTGGTTGTCCTGCACATCAAAGTACCCCCATTAAAACACGAGGCTCTGCAGTGAAACTGAGTGTCCTGTAATGAAGCAGTATTCTTCAACACTTACTCAGCTACTGAGTGGTAGAGTTTGGCAATGCCCTGGTGGGTCCAGTCCTTCCCCAACTGTGGCAGGATCTGTCCAAACACATCTGACCTGACGCAAACACAAACGGTTGTGACGTGTAAAGATGATGCACAGGACTGTAGGTCAGAGAAAAACATGCTCCCAAAGAGTTGCAGATGAGTTGGAGTCAGAAATTAGTGTGACGAAGACAGAACATGAGTGGTAGTGGCTGGTCGGTACCATTTCATCCTAAATGACATTATGTTATGGACCGTTCCACCCTAATGAGCATTGCTGCCCATAGGAAATTCTCTCCCTCCTTACGGCCCCGATCCTCTTCAACCTGCTACTCACAGGTTGGCTGAAAGGGGTCCCAGAGATAACTGGTACCAGCCTGATCAGCGGTGGACAGACGAGGGCGTCAGTTGTGTTACTCGCTTGAACCTAATTAGATTAATGATCTGAGTAAGACCTGCTGCTTGAGAGGGACCTGAACATGACAAGGACAATGAAACTGCTCTGAAAAACGCAGAAAATGATCAGAATATGAATGTATTTATCCCTTGTTGTGCATTCCATTTTCTCTCAGCAAATTACACCCACTACAAAAACATGAAAAACTTCATTCCTGTGCAGAGACTAAAATTAGATAACCGTTAAATGCAATATACATCCAGTCCATCTTCATTAGGTAGTACTACCACATCTGTTGAAACCATCAACACGTATTTGATGCAGTTATACATCCTCATACACTGAACAGAACTTCAGCTCCCATGATGCATTGATGACTGATCTAATACTAATTATAGTAGTACCACATCTGTTTCCAGGCAGAAATTAATATCCATTATCAGTAGGTGAATATTCTTGTGCTTTGTAGAGGGGACGGATTTCAGCAGTGGGCGCTGGTTTGAAGGTGTGATGAAGCTGTGAGTGAGTTGGGAGGACGTACTTGGTGATGGTGCCATCGATGTCAGAGATAATGACTCTGTCATCCCAGTTCCACAGGTAGATGGTGCCTTCACAGCGGCATGTGCCCTGGTATTGTGTAGTGATGCTGAATGTCACATCATTAGGTCCCTCTTTCAGCTTCAGACTGGCCTGTGGATCATGACAATCAATTCATTTGGAGGCACAAGCTGTTAAACATGTTCCAACAGAGTAAGACTTGTTTTCCACAGCACACTGAACATGTGAAAGCCCTCTACTGACACTTGGAGCAAATACTATGTAGTTCACAGCCAGCCAGCAGAGGGCGCTGTTAGCTGTCAACATAAAGGTGTAAATCCCACTACACAGAAATATCATGCTGATAACTCTTTCATGCAAAACACAATTTAAATTCTATTTTGAAAATTAGCATTAAAGTACCAGCTTATACGGGTCATATTATGGAGCAGGATGTTTTCATTGATAAGCATTGGTAGATGACACAGAGGAAGGTGAGTGTAAAAAATGAACGTACAATCTGATCAGAGGAGAGGCGTAGTGACTTCCTGTAAGTGTGTGGGCTGGGATGCTGCTGAGCATCAATTGGCTGCAGTCTCTCTTGGCAAGATGCAGCGCTGACCTCCTTGGCCTCCTCATCGCTGGATGAGTCTCCGGTTTTGGGCCTGTCATTAACAGCTCCAGTTATCATTTACATAACTGAAACTGGCTTTGTTTTTAATAGATGACTGAAAAATAAGAATTGACTGAACTGTGAAAAAAATAACTTACAATAAGGCCAACTTCTCCTGAGGCATGGAGGGGCCTTCCTCCTCCAAATGAGATTCCTCCTTGGTTTCAAGCTTAGTCTCTGACTGCAAGAATGAAGAAAATGACGGCTAGCAGATCACTATATATATGGATATGATGTTTGAGTTTATTATTTAATAGAAGCACAGCCTTCATCTTTACATTTGTAAGCAACAAGACATGCACACCTGCTTGATTGTACTATCCGCCCTTTTTCGCCAGAACCACCAGCGGCCTGACTTCTTTGGCATTTTCTCCTTCACCCAGGCCTCCTCTGTTGCCTAGGAAACACAGGAGCATATGAAAATGAACCAGGAGTAAGACACCAATAAAAGACTTATTAACACTATTCTGGGGTTATTTACCTTTGGTAAGTTCTTCTGAAATGCTTGAAGACTTAGAATTAAAGGTGCAGCGAGTGTCCAGTTATAATATCTACATGAAAAGAAAAATGTTGAGAAACAAATATTGATGTGGCACTCACACAAATGTCACTTACATAGTTACAATGGTTACTTACCTATTGCCTATCTTTACTACCAGGTTGGGGTTGTCTATAATTGCTGGATTTTCAGCAAATTCATGATAGGTGATGATATGCTCCATGAACCTTTCTGCAGACACAGCACAGACAAGAACGTTATCAAGATAACTGAGAAAAGACAGAGGGTTTTGCTTGGATTGAACTAAACAGGACATGAAACATCCTGCCCTGGTGGACCAGCATAAACACAGGTATTTTGAGGCTGAAGACCTTTGCTAAAATGTGCAAACCTTTGGATATTTCCGTGTTTTCTGTGAGGCCTCCACACAGAGACAGGGTGACGTCAGGCAGGTCACTAGCTGAGTCAGACAGACATTCAGTCCCGCTGTCAGCTGCTGCACTGCCCACTGACTGTGGAGACTGGGAGCCGGAGTGCATCTCTGAGTCCATCCAGTGTTTACTGGCTGCCTCGGCCTCACTGGAGCAACAGAACCAGCGTGGAGCACAAACCCGTCAAGATACTGGTTGATTTTGCTATTATTTAAATACAAAGGTTTTAATTAAAGCAGGTAAAGCAATTTATAATCCGACCTCTTGGGGAAATACCGTGCAGCAACATCAGGTTCAAGCACATTCAGGTCATCTAGGTAGATATCCTCAGGACCCTGATGTTGGCTCCTCTTTGGAACACCTGTGTTAAACAAGACAATTAGTCATCATTCAATGGACAGTCCCATCTGCTGCACCATAAACACCTTTCTTCTTGGATGGTGAATCACTTTGTTGGCTGTTGGAAGGGGTGGAGGTGACCATGCTGCCTGACATCACATCCACAGGCTCTGTGGGGGTTACAGGACTCCCAGAGGTGGTGGTGCTAAGAGATTCCTGAGGATTCACTGACGTTACTGTGGCGATAGGTGTGCGTGGCTCTGGTTTCACAATGGTACAGGCTGGTGAGTCACCATCTTCTTTATCAATGTCATTTTCCATGGCCTCAGAACTGAGGATAACACGGAAGTGGGTGCTGTCTGAAGGGGTGATGGTAACGGTTTTTAGAGGTTCTGGTCGGTCTTTCTTTGTGACCTGGATAGGGGATGTCAGGTATTAAAATATGAGCATAAACTGAAATTTTCTGTCACAATCAGTATTCAGGACAGGAGCCTACCCTGGTTGTTTCTGGAAACTCTCCCCAGGTCCACTGCATGTGGGACTCAGCTCTGAGCAAACTCTCTGAGGGCCTGACCACAAGTTCAGAGTCGCTCTTTGGGGAAAAGGCCTGAGACAAGCTATGACTAAAGGGATAGATGAAGAAATGCAACCAATCAATACAACAGTGTCTACATACACAGAGCTAGTCCAATGCTGATCAGTCAGACCTGTCATCTGCTGGCCAGTCCCCATCAGACATTGCATAACCATCAAGGTTGGCCCTGGCTGCAGGGAGTTTTGGGTCAATGTCTCTCATCGTGGACACTGAAGGTGACCTGAACCAAGTGGGCCAAAATAGAAATGAATGATCTGGCTTTTAGTCGAATTGGTTGGGCAAACACACATTGACCTTGGACTTACCTTGAAACATGCACTGCAGCCTCCTCATCCGAGCTCATGTCCATCTCAAAGATCTCCTCATTTTGCCCAGCGCTGGATGTAGCAGCAGTCATAGCAGCAGGTGCGTTAGCAGCATTAGCATTACCAGTGGAGACTGACATGGGTGGAGTCAGCTCCTCTCTTCGTGGGTCTCCCTTGTGCTTCTTTCGTCGTCGCTTCTTCTTTTTTGTGGTGACAGTGCTGGGTGCAGGAGGCTCAGGTGGATCCTCTGGGTCTGCAGGGTCATCCTCTATATCTTTCGGCGCCCTGCTCTCTACCTCTGAGATCCAGAAGAGGTGACTCTCTGTGGGAATTGGAGATGTCGCCAGGTGGGCTGGAACAATCTGCTGGAAGAACACGTAAGAATGCACAAGGATGAGTCATAATATATGTTCTATGATGAAAAACAGCGGATGTGACAACTGCAGCCACTCATACAGACTCCAACATAGTAGAACTGACATGGGTGAGCTGTCACACAGCAGGACACTTAAAGCCACTCATCAAATTTGGCAACTGCTCAACAGACAAACAAAACTTAAGACTCCCTCTTGAACATTCTAGTAATAATGAGTTTTGGATGCTTACATTTTGCTGCTCAGCCTCCTGGACAAAAAATGCCTCGCCATTGTCCCCGAGTTTCATGTGCAGGTCAACAGGTTCTCCATTGACTTCAATGTCAATCTGTGAACAAGAGATTCCATTGGAATGCATACAATGCAAACTGGAAAAAATCAAGGATGGTTATCAGATTGAACATTTTCTATTTGGATATTAAACTATTAATAACACAAGTCTTTGGAAAGCATTATGGCACCCTCAGATCTAAAATACAAACATACAGTGTGAAGTCACACTTGCTTAAAGAGAATCTTTACATAATATTCATGGGAGTGTGTTTTTTATCTCAATGTTAGTTTTTTTTTTTATTTTTATTTTCAATCATAACGTTTCCAACCCAATATTTCAATTGAGATTTTATATATTTGCTCTTTGCATCTATTTATCAAATGTTTCCCTTTAAAGTGATTTAGAACAAGAAGCTACATAGAAGGACTGCAACTACTTTGAGTCCATCAGCGTCGTAGGATTGACAGCTAATGGATAAGGATCCTCAGGGTTTGCATTCCCTGGAACCTGTCAATATTACCAGGCCGTTCATGTTCGCAAGACTGACCCCCCCTCCAATGACCCTGTGGCTCTTTGAGAAACTTGACACCGCTAAAGGCAAAACCAGGCCACGTCTGGCAGGGAGCAGCCAGGAGGAGCAGGAGGAGGAAAGCAGAGGAGGAGGAGGAGGAGGCCAGCTTCATACGTAAACTGCCTGACAAAACAACCTGCAACCAGATTAGCAGTATGAACTGTTAACTTGTAACAACTGGCACTCTGATTTGT
>CAAKHB010004567.1:92865-110493 GCA_901007665.1 Aeoliscus strigatus
GCAAGACTGACCACCCCTCCAATGACCCTGTGGCTCTTTGAGAAACTTGACACCGCTAAAGGCAAAACCAGGCCACGTCTGGCAGTGAGCAGCCAGGAGGAGCAGGAGGAGGAAAGCAGAGGAGGAGGAGGAGGAGGAGGAGGCCAGCTTCATATGTAAACTGCCTGACAAAACAACCTGCAACCAGATTAGCAGTATGAACTGTTAACTTGTAACAACTGGCACTCTGATTTGTGATGTCCGTTTCTTTTTTGCTAACTGCCTTTCTGGTTGCTCAGCAGTTTCCTCACCCTGTCCAGACTGCTGGGAGGACTTTTCATACTGTGAGTAACGGCTGGGAATTTCAATGAGCCCCCGATAATGGGCCACAAGAAATGAGTGTCCCACAGTCGACCACAGCTTTAATTCATTGGAGCGTCTGAATCATTTTCAAGCACCCGACTGGATTGTTGGAAACCACTCAAAGTTCTGTTATTTCTCTTACCACTTTAGTTCTGAGTAGAAAATTAAAGTGTAAGAAGAACATTAATATGCATGTATGGCTCAGATTAGTCAGTCTCCCAAAGTTTTTGAAAATCTTGACAGACATTTGATTTCCAGCCAAAGCGTGGAGACACACACCAGCCAAAATATAATTACCATTGGCTGGCGATCGCAGTTTAATTACCACTCTGTTCCTGACGCAAAAGTTTTCCAAAATCCTAAATGTCAATGGATTGTTTTGGCCCAGCATCTTTTAAATTGTATTTTTAGCAGCAGCCCGCTGGGTTCTGATAAGTGATTTCAGGGACAACTGCATAACAGTTACACAACAGCCCTGGTTGAGGCTGCCTCCTTCATGTTTCCTCCCCCTCACACACAAATTGTAGTGATGTTGCCATAGGAACCATTCATTCCTCCTTGCAAGTTGATCAGCATCCGGCTTATGTAGTGTGAAAGTGTCACACTCACACTCACACACACCATCATCATCATCATTTGTTCTCATCCACAAGCCTAAAAACTCCCTCATCCAACAACAGCAGCATTGTGTAGTGTATATGTATGCATGTAATCAAGGCTACTTACATACTAGGCTCCTACACCAACGCAGAAAAGTGTTTTAAATGCACTGCCTACCTACTAATTAGGTCAATACAAATGTGCTATTAATGCTTTTTCTCAAGTGAGATGCACTAAAAATATCCCCATTGCTCCTTAACTATGACTAACGTCATGTTATCTTCACGTGAGAACGTATAGTAACAGCTCCTATCTAGCAGGGGAAAAACATGCCATCTGTGTTCTACAAACAAAACCAGACTTGAATGAATGATTCAAAAACGCTCCACTGAGGCGTTCTATTCAAGCATGAACCATCTGATAGAAGAATGAGTAGCCTGAATAAGAAAGCGTGTGCTCAGTGGGGCACTCAAACTTCAGGTGTCTACTTTACTACCTTCATTATGTTCAATGGCAAACAAATGTAATTGGGAATAGATTCAGTATTTTAGAAAAAGATGCAGCCCTTTTTGAGATGTTCTGTTCTAGATTTCTAATGTTCATGGTATACAGATGCATTCCTTCTGTGTTTTCTTGGGCGAGTATGCAAGCCAGCTGTCCTGCCTACAACTTGTTCTAATTGGATGAACTCTGCTACGTGAAGCAAAGAAGGCTTACCAAAACTTTTTCCAACAGCAGTTCCAAAACAGTTTATTCATGGCCCATAAAAACATTCGGTTATGGCCTGTACAGTTTGGCATGTGTTACAACTCAACCACAATTGGTCAGTCTCATATTCAGTCTCTACAAGGATGGCATTTTTATGGAAAATATTTTATTTATAGAGTAACATGCCGATCTTCCCTGAACAAATATTGAGAGCACACATTTGATTGCGCACATAGCATATAGACGCAATGCTATTTGGCAACTGAACAGAGGAGCTCTGTTGTCAGATTTGCACTTGAATGCACCAAGTCTATGATTTTAACACGAATAAAAAGACTAAGAAAGAATGTTCCAGGTGTCTTCAAGTTCACTTTGACAGAACACTGACATGCACTCATAGCTATGCGATTGCAGGTGTTTGTAGGGAAAGTTTAAGGTAAGTTCCACAGACGAGAACCAATCCTGAAATTGTCCTTTAATATGACTGACTGCTCTGCTGAGAAGAATTCAGGCCATATATGTATTATACATTACAGCAACAATGTCCAATACATTTCTGTTCAACTTGATTGCGACCATGATGGTTTAAATATCAATCAAACATTCTCATTTAAGAAAAGGAAATAAAACTCACCACTTTCTCTTTGGAGCGCAGCACACCCAGCTTTCCAAAGCGCACATGGAACGGTGAGCACTGGTAGGTGCCATCTCTCTGGCGGACCACCACGACATCAATGCAACCGGACAATGTGGCTTGATTAATGCCTTTATACAGTTCTTTGACAGTGACCAGCACCTGACCTGCCAGCTGGCCAACGTAGTTCATGGTGTCCACCTGCACAAGAGCAAATTGTTAGCCCTGGCTGAGATGAAGTTTCCAGAAGAAAGGAGAAATCCCAGGCCCACATATGTTGTGGAATCACATTTTTGCACCTAATTATTTCTTCTCCTAAGTATTCTCTTACAGTCAGGCAGGTTTCTCATTTGTTTTTTTGCTTTTGAAACTCTGTTTGCTAACTGACCGTCTCCCTCAGCGTTGCCAGGTGTACGATAATTATCGTGTTTGTACGATAATTTTGCCCTCCGAACGCCGTGTGATCAATAATCGGCCAAAGAGCCAAATTTATGCTGTACGATTTGATCATTCCTTGAATGTATGGTTGTAACAGTCACATGCCTTTTTGTGCATCAAAGAACGCTTTGAATTCTTGGTTCAAAGGAAATGCTGCTCTGACATAGAAGACTTAGAAGCTTGTAGCTTTGGTGACAGACGGCCGCCACTAGTCACAACATTTGTCATCTACACAAGCCTCAATAGGCGCTTCACAAAAATCTGGAATTACTCTGCATGCTTCAAAGCCTTGACACGAAGGAACACATCCTTATTGTTATTTCGGTTATGACGCGTGTGCAATAAAAACACAATAATTTTGAGTCTCTGATACAATAATCCTACATTTCCCACCTGGTAACACTGGTCTCCCTGCAGTATCTGATATCTCCTGGCCTGGTATCACTGCTTTCCCACAAGAGTGACATTTGAGTTGGGCTCAAACAATAAGACATCCTCAAAAGTTAAACTTCCTGTTTACAATGACAAAGTGTATCAAATACAGAACAAAAGTCAACATTCTGTGGCTATAAATAAACAGGCTTAGATTAACTTCATTTTCTCTGAGCAATTTATTCCGTACTTTGGACAAAATCTTCTCAAAACCAATCTGAGTGAAAACAGATGTGAGATTGCATACATGCCTAGAGTAGTCACCGTATGCAAGATGGCAAATATGATGGTTTGCTCAAGTCAGACATGTAAACACATTTTGTCAACTGAAAAGTCCCTGTCTCATACTGATCTTTTGTCTGCAGTCAAGCCATGATAGGGTTAGAGAACAGAGGTACCGTATGTTTTCCAAACACATACGTTTGTGTTCACAGATTACAAAGATGACTTAATATGAAACATGGGGGCAAATACCACTGACATGAAGTCACTGGCAGAGAATGTTTTATTGTTACAAGTTGATAATAAGGTCTTCTGTCAACAACAGGACGCAATCCATTTTTAGAACTTAACCTCACGAAACAAGAGGATGGAAAAATGCAGATAAAGCAGGCTAAGGTCGTTTGAAATTAATAAAACATTAGATACATTAACTTTAAATGAATACACAAGCCATCTGAGTATAACACTGTAATCTACTAAGGTAGAATTAGTGCAGTTCAAAAATAAATGAGAGCCTTCATATGAACACTAACAACACCCTTAAAGCTAACACCAAGAGTGCTGGCATTCAGTAGCATTGTAAAAATACAATTAAACTCCAGAAATGGGCCAAGCAACCTACCAAACAGAAGACACCACCTGTGACTGAGTAAAAGACCTGTCAACACCAACTCACCAAGGACCATGAGGACCTCAGAGTTGAGGATTCATCCTGCTCACTGTTGTCTGTGGTGTCTTCTGTGCTGCTTCCCCGTAGCTCCAACTCCCCAAAGGATCTCTGTCTCTTCATTGTTGTTAGTGGAGCACCATCTGTTACTTTTCTTACTGCCTGATACTCCACTGCAGCCAAGTTTTCGCTGTCTTAGCTTATGATGATAATGTGTATGCATCATTCTGAATCCAGTCTAAGTACTACCACCTAATCACCCGGGAATATTCCTTCCGGTGGTATCAGTACACTGCTATCTAAAACTGGTGGCGTTTTTGTGCAACCTGTCATAAAGTCACAAGTCATAAAATTGCAACTTCTGAGCTTTTCTTGCAGGATGTGCACTTGTGGTGATCCAGTCAGCTGACAGGACACCAAGGGTTCGGCCAATAGGATGGCGTCTTTAAGGTGGCCAGCTGATAAGGGACAGCTAATTCCTGTGAAGGGCCATGCAACGTTCTCTGATAAGAGGACAAGCTCAGCTAAAGAAAAAACACCAAGTACTCTGCAGCTTGATGTTCTGACACAGTCACATGTACGATGTAATCATTGCTGTGTGTTTGCTAACGTGCATGACCAATGAAAATGAGATGGTGTTTTTGGCATTTATTGGCTGCAG
Source organism: Aeoliscus strigatus (assembly GCA_901007665.1). Lineage (NCBI taxonomy): Eukaryota > Metazoa > Chordata > Actinopteri > Syngnathiformes > Centriscidae > Aeoliscus > Aeoliscus strigatus. The sequence continues at coordinate 97,570 of CAAKHB010004567.1, forward strand.
GATTCAACAGGTTATTCACAGTACAATGGATGGGCTTTACTTGTTCCATTACCCATGATCCTTTGACATTCCTAACATATGATGGAAAAAATCATCAGGCAAAAACATCCTGAGAAAACATCCATTGTCCACATTAAATGTGACAGCATGCAAGAACTAATCCATTTGCTAATTTTAAGTGAAAAAGTGATAAAACTAAATATGTTTTTGTCAAGGGCGCCTTCCAGCATCAGTTTTCCCCACAAGCAACTGACTAACACAAACTGAACTCTTTAAATATGAACATTATCATGGAAAAACAAGCATACTCAGTTTAAGGGTTCATCCTTCTCCTGAGACACGCTACAATCAGCCCTGTGTTCATATATTTGACATAACCCCAAAGGAAAATAACTATTTTTAATTTCTGCAAACTGAATTAGTGAAAATAGTCACATATCCTGCGTACAAAGAACAAAAAACACCTCAACCATAAATCAATGATGAAGACAGAATACAGATGCCTTCATTAACACAATGGTGTTAAACAATACAACATTTAATGTGAAAATATGATCCTTCTTATCACATAGTTATATGGTTTGCATCATGAAATGACCACTTTCTATTCTATCTTTAGATAGAGCAACAGACCTACTGACTACTCAGAAAATGAGGCCTCACAGGGTTCATATTACACATCCACATTACTATTTGTAGCATTAGGTTACTGAACAAGCATCTCCATAGGTGCAGGCAGTGTGTGGAAAACCACAGCAACCATGAGAGTATCGCTTTTATTTTTCACACAGTGAATGGTGAATAAGATGATTAATTCATAATCACTTATGAAACACATGTAAATAGGGATTATTACACGGCTTAAGAGTTTTAAAGATATAAATGAGTCTAATAAATAACATCTCAAATGTGCTCCTAAAGAAGATGTCGTTATTTACATACGTTTATTTGTGTTTTGTAATGTGTCACTGATTAAATGACAATGTCACAGCAAGATTCAGTCACTTTAGACATTTACATAAAACGCCAGAAAGGGATCCTTTGACACTGAAGAGGTTTGGATAATAGTTAATAAAATGTCCATTCACACATCCCGGGCGGATGTTTCGTGGACAGCGTGTCAGACAGTTTTTAATGATAAAATGTGAACGTGTACACTGACGTTAGCTAGCCAGCAGAATGCACACAAACAAGCTAGCGTTTGATAACATATGCTTGACAACGTTATTCGTGGTCGCTAGAACGTTACGTGGAATGGAAACCGGACGTGAGAACTATTATGTAGTCGAATGAATATTAATTGTACGACTTCAAGACATAAATAAAGGAGCAGAGGGGGGGGGGGATAAAGAGGAAAAAAATGAATGGAGTAGACGGTCTGCCACTGGAGCAGACCCCTAGCTAGCTTCTGCCTTCAAGCCAAATGACTATTACCCTGAACAGAAAGCAAACGGTAACCGGTGACTTCTATGGCGACGTCTCCCGTTAAAACGAAAGCAGTCATTTTCACTGAGAGACGGACACGTTAATACGTTGTGAAGCCGCTATATCTAAACGAAGCATCTGTGGCTAGATGACGTCAGCTAGCTTGTAGGCTAGCTAACGTTGGTTGACGGAACAAGCAGAGATATGACATCGACAGAAAATACTTAAAAACAACAACATATTCACCTTTTGTTGACTTGAGCGTGATGCTGCCGACGGAGGAGGACACCGAGTATTCAGTGTGTCCCCATATCTGTGCCCGAACAACCGAGAAACTCCTCCACAGCCTCCTGACGTGTCCGTGCCTGGATGGACCACCGCGGCTGCCTGGGAAGAGGAGTCAGCTCAGTGGCGACACACTCTCTAATGACCGGTGTCATGACACCGGTCCGCTTGAACGAGAGCAGCTCCTGACATTGACTCATGTCAGACTCCAGACAGGTTGGTAGCTGGTGACAGTTATTGAGCCCTGTCACTGTTTACCAGTGCAATAAAAGGACAGGTGCAAACATAATAATGACTAAAAATAACAAATGACTCTTGAGGTGAGTTGAGGCCCATTCAGGCAAAACTGCACAATTTTCCCGATTTCATTGTTACCGATGAACTGAATTCAAACATATGGAATTGTAATGACATTTGGTTTGATATCTGTCAGTTTACATGAAAATTAAAAAAAAAAATTAATACAGTTCACGAAACTGCTGCCCAAAAGTCCATGGTTTCATTCTTTCCCCGTGCTTTCTCTGGTTACAGGTAGCGGTTGTGCTGGACCAGTAATCAATTAACCTCAGCATGCTTTTGGAGGTGGGAGGAAGCCGGATTACCTGGAGAGAACCCACACAGACATGGGCAGGGTATTACTCCACAGACAGACCCTCAGGCCAGGAATCACATCAGGGACAGTCTCACAATGAGGCAACAGTGCTAACCACTGTGTCACCGTGTAACCCTCCATGGGTTCAATTCAACTTCATTTGTACAGCCCAACATCACAATTACAGTTGTCTCAATGGACTTGAAGCTTCAGCCAGGGTTCTTTTGTGGTTCATACTAATAGTAACAACAGGCAATAGGTTGGGTTTCTACCAGAATATCAGGAACCGTCAGTGAGTGACAGAGGCAGTCTGTTCTTATAGTGCAGACACATTTGATATTCTTTTGGACAGTTGTCCCAATTCCTCCACAAGAGTTGTTCTGAAAATAGTCCCAGGGACAGGAACATGCCAACCTACCTGAAAACATCCAGGAGACTCTCCACAGCTGTTGGTGAATAGTAATGCATGATAATAGTAGAAAACTAGAGAGACAACTCAAAACATGAAGTCGAGCATTGACATCTAGAGAAGTTACCATGTCATTGTGATGTTTTTGTTGTGGTCTTTCATGTACACGTGAGGTTATCATAAATTCTAATAGCATCTTCATCACTGAAACCCACAGAAGTGGTGCTATGCGATGCTTCAGGGCCTTCATTTGGCAAAAACGACAAAAAATACATGAGTAATAGAAGCAGGAGTGCCAAATCAAATGCCTAATTTACAAAAACACCTAATGAATCCCTTTGTCGGTCTTTAGCTGATTATGTATGTTTGTGCGTGAATGACCTGTTTCTGGGTGATGATAGAAAACAACTTGAAACATTACAAAAGCAGTGTGTGTGTTTATTGCAAGCGAGTGCCTGGAGGGGAAAACAAATGTTTAACTTATGCATCTTTAAAGCAAATACTGCAATAGTTTTCTCACTTCCTATTGTACCAGAAAAACAACATTCCCCACCTGTCAAGTATTTTTCAGACACATACCGTATACATGACTCCTTCTGCAGAAAGACCTCCATAAGCATCATCACCCACGCCAGCAGTTTTTTTACTCATCTTTTTTCCCTTCTCCTGCAACTTTTTGTAATGACTGCGACCGGAAGCTTCTAAATTATACATCACAGATACAACATATTTTGACACAGTACAAACTGAACACACGCTGCCAAGATGTAGACACCAACAACTTCTCAGTTAAACAAACAGCTCCACTGGTTAGTTTTGAAATACAAAGCAACTTTGTGTGTTGATTTTTTTTTTCCTTTTGCTAACAGTACATTAAAGTCTGGCTTGTAATTCTATTCATCATCTATCATGTTGATCACTATTATAACAGATTAATGGCAGATCAACTATCTCCATGAATATACATTATTATGACTACTGGGTGTGACCATCTGTATCACCTTACCTCTTTCTAAAGCAAAGTCAACAGCACATTAAAGACACAGGAAGAAGCAACATATTTATTATTTATTTTGCGTGCTTTGGTGCACCGGCGTTTGCCGGGGTAAAACGCTTCGGAGAAGGTCCGTCTGTTGGTCTGTTCTCCTTTATTTCATTGCTCTGTATCGCTTAGCCTTTGGTCTGCTCCTCTTCTTCCGGGTTGTAGACGCTGACTGTGAACTCACCGGCTTCTGTACCATACTTGTTTTTGACCACGAGGGCATATTTGCCGGAGTCAGATGTCGTAACAGCAGCGATTGTGATGCTGGCGTACTTCCCGTGCTCTAACTTGAGTTGGTAGTGGTCATCAGATATAAGCTCCCTCTCATTCTTCATCCAGCTTACCTCAGGTAAGGGTTCACCCCACACATTGCCGGTCAAGTTCAGGGACTAAAACAATGAAATAAGAAGGAAGTTCACGTGTTACATGGGGGGGGGAGACTTTCCAAAGTATCTCATAAATGGAGAAATTGTATGAAGAGAGTGAGTATCTCATTTATTCACCTTGCCCTCTTGGATTGCAACCACATCTGGCAAACCTCCAACAACACGAGCACGATCTGAACAAGAAAGACAAGTGTGGGCCAAGAAGTAACCGTCAACCATTTACTAGCTATCCTGAGATGACCTCTCTGTGTACAAACACACTAAACAGACTCATTCACCCCACCGTGTTTGAAACTGATCACTAAAGTGAAACTACACTGACGACAGACAAAGCCTGTAAGAATATGTATACTGTGGTTTTCTGTTGAATGTATTGCAAAACATTTCCCCTTGATATGATTTTTCAAGCATGAACCCTTGTGCATTTTAAATGCCAGACAACCAAAATTCCTACTAAACTCTTCTCTCTATTCATAAAACTGTTACGGAATGTCAGAGAACAACATCTCAGGGGAATTCAAATAATAAATATCCACTTACTTCTCTCTGCGATGGCTGCCGCCCTGCAGACGGAAGGAGATAAATATTATCAGAGGCATCTTAAAACGTCACAGCAGATGCAAAGCTGTACAATGCCAGGAAGTGTATTTTGAGTGCTTCTAAAAATGATGAAACACGATGTCTATTTAAAGTTTGTGATGACTGCTAACACTAAGCTCAAAGTCAGGTCAGTGTTTACTTACTTGAGCCTCTGGAATTCCTCAAATGCCTCTTCCCATGCTGCACAAGAGTAATGGAACAATTATTACTCATTTATAAAAGAACAAAATAGTCAGTGGGAGTCATATTGTTTGAACTTGTGAAGCCTCCTGCTGCTTTGAACTCAAACATCTTGACTTACCCTGGCCACTCAGATCAAATACCCTCTTCACGCCGTCCTTGCCATCGAAGACGTCCATGGTGTATTTGCCTTTGTCCTTCTCGGTGGGCTCATTGATCTTAAGCCAAAGCTGCTCCCCGGTGACTCCACACTGAACTCTCTCTGAAGCAGCGATCTTAGCGTCTCTAATGAAGGGCAGAATGGTGATAATAACATGCTCCAAGTGTTAACATGCCCCCGTGAAATTAACCGGTTTGGAATCACTCACAAGAAGAATCGCACAAAAAAAAGATGATGAGACGAAATGACTCAGGTAATAATTTCTCATGAAGAAGATGGATTCCACATACTTGTGAAGCCAACCAGAGCGCAGTTCTTCAGTGTAATATGTGACCATGGAGTAGAGGATGATGCCGTGTTCAGTACTGATGACTTTAATTTCAGAGGAGGAATTTGCTAAGGGGAGAAATAGGGAGGGCATGTATGATTTTTCACAGAAGATTTCAGTCAGGGGACGATAAATATTCTGCTTCTTCCAATGGTTTTCTGTCTGCAGTTCATTTGTTGGTCATTCCCATTTAATCTCAGTTTATTTACTCACCAATAACTCGGAACAGCTCGTTCATTACAGCTTGGTACCCTGGAGGAAGGAAATGTAAAGTCACAATCGAAACATCCCTCTCTTCTTTGCACCATGCCTACGCCTACATGTATTTCAAGTTCATATGAATTGCAAACTTTACCATCATCGGTTAGATTGAAGATGCTCTTATCTTTGCCTCTGTCATCCTTCAGGAATACCTCATAAATACCAGCATCGGACTTGGAGATCTAGAATTTCAAGTAAATGCAACTTTAGTGTCCTTGACGTGATGTCGACTTCCCTTCTTATACAAACTTTGTATGATTAAAATAAACAGATAATAGACAGTAGGAGAGCCAGACAGAGACCAGCTGTACAGAAAAGCCAAGCTTTTCCCTCGCCTGGGATGCTGCAGGCGTCACATGGAAAACAATAAAGTAGCACGAGAAGGACATATGGAGAAATTAGAAGCATGAACTTATGGAAGCAAAGTTTATGTCCAGACTTTGGGTCTTGGTGGCGGTGAAACATCCTCGGCAGGTGGCTTTTTTCCTTCTTTTTCTTTCTGTTTCTCTTGCTTAATAACCCACTGTGAATTAGACAGATGATGGCAGTTAATGCGAGCGCAGTGAAGAGGAGCGGCTGTGAAGAGACCGTATCTCCCACATGCAGCGACACCAACCCTCTCTTCAGGAGTCGCAGTTTGGATGTACACTACAGATGTCAAAGTAACTCCACTGGCACCTGCTCTGATCACAGTTACATTTGTTCAGGCAGCCAGAAGAGTTAGATTGAATATAATGTTAGAAAGGAACGGATGGATGGATGGATGGATGGATGGATGGGACACACAGACCATAAATGTTTTCTATGTTTCCGTCATATAGGCACAAAGGATAAAGGACCAAAAACATGTAGCATGAGACATGCTGAGATGCTGACTCCAGAAGCACGTCAGCGGGGGGCCTGAACGCGAATCATTTTGGTAAGTGTTTCATCATTTATGATTCTGTGTGTTAGAGAGGGAAGGTTGGCAGTGCAACATCTACTCTAAAATGGAAGCATAGCTGCATTTGAAGCGCTGCATTTGTAGCTCTTACGCTCCTCACAAAGTATGGCCTCTGCCTAATGGGCTGACCTTTCCGATATTAAAGGTCAGCACACCGTCCTCTTTGCTGATTTTCTGGGCTTCCTCGTCATCCTCTCGAATCTCAATGCTGTCCTTGGACCAGAAGATCTCGGTCTCTGGTTTGATATTTCCTATCTGCCAATAGTAAAAAAAATGAAGGTGAGTTGTGTCTCCACAAAAAGAAATATTTGCCTTGATGTTGTTTTGTATGTTTTTACCTTGCATCTCAACAGCACATCGCATTCTGGAGTAACAATGAAGTCGAGGTACTCAACAAAGTGAGGACCTGCAGACCGCAGGGGAAACGTGTTATAGAAACTACTAATACTTGGGTGTTAATGTAGGACACAAAGTTCTGATATATCTTACCCTGTTTCCTGACCCATTCTGCCCGCTCAAATTCAGATTTCCTCTGTAGTTCCCTGAACTCTGGATAAGAACAGCAGATTACAAGTTAAAAGTCAGATGCTAAGATCTCACCTCTCTTTGGCAGAAACTCAGAAATCCTCCGTATCCATGCATCACAAAGAAATCTTCCATCAAACAGAAGTGTGACATGTGACTCTAGTGAAAGCTTTTCTTCTGCTGCCTCTCGATGGACAAACACGCAAACTACAAACACGCAGGGTGATTTTGTATGAGCTCTTACCTTCTCCAATGAGTACGAGACTAGTCGTGCCCTTAGCTTTGCCATCCACCAGGTTAAAGGTGAAAGTTCCTTCATCTGTGACCTCCAGAGAGTCCATGAACATTTCAATGATGCCGGTGGACTGGTCAAAGTTCATGGTGTATTTCTAAAAGGTGAAAACCCGCAGAGAAACATAAACTGTAACCTCACTATGAGTGTGTAGATGATCATCTGAAGCAGACATGAAGAGAGACACTTTCGACTCCGACCTTGTCCTGAGTAACAATGGCGTCATTGAAGACGTACTCCACTTGGCAGGCCGATGACCATTTCTCCAACTGAGTCCAGAATCGCACACGTCCCTTCTCAAGCAGCTCCATGGACATTTCATTCTTAAAGGGAATAACTGGAGAGAGACAACAGTACTCACTTTTTTGGAGTACTCACTCTACAGTATTCTGTACAGTACCAACGGAAAAAAATAAGTACCGGGGAACTTGTGCTCGTGGCTGATGTCCAGAAGACGCAAGAGACCTGTCAAATCACAGCAGCGGCAGCAAAATGGGTGAATGGCCTTCTTGAATGATTTCAGAATCGATTCTGTCACTACTTTCACTCATTAACAACTAGTACCAGAGACTGAGATGGAAAAATAGACAATCTTCAGGCTCTTATCCATTCTTATCCATTTAGCATGAACATCATCTAAACTCATATTTCTGGCATGTAGGAACAGATGTGACAATGTCTGGATGGCTGACGCACCCTCCTCAGTGAGTGTGTAGCTGGAAGAGACACCACCAGTGTTTGTGACCACACAGGAGAAAATGCCTAGATCCTCCACAGAGGGATTGTTGAAGATCGCTCTGGATCTGGAGACAAATGCCACATGAGGACAAAGCAATTTCAGGTGAAGGACTTCTGCTGATTGAAGTGAACATTTTTCATTGTTGTGGAAAATGATTTGCTGTGGCAACATTTATCAAGACAATGTGAATGAATGGGCTGTGTGCAAGCTGTATGATGGTGCCCATCAGATACTTACCTTCCTTGTTCGTTGACAATAGTCAGACGGGACGTGTCTTCCATGGCCTGGTAATTCTTGGACCAAACAAACTGAGATTCTTCACTCATCTCAGAGCACTCGAAGACCATAGAGATCACGCCATCATCATCCACATCTACATAAATCTCTTTGGTGCCTGAGGGAGGAAGTGTAAATGATTACCATGTTGGTACATTATACCAGTGGTCCAGGAGGAGGTTCCAAGGGCTCTCCAGCAAATAAGGAACATATTTGTTGAATGAATGTGTCTATTCTATGTGTGTATTTTGGTCCTTGTTTCATATATATATATGTTGTATACTGTAATAAAAGCATCATTTAACGGGCGTCAGTAGTGGATAGGTGTTTCAGGTTAAGTGTCTTTGCCATGAATAGAGAGAATCATTGCATCATAATATAATAATACTCAGTGTTAGTTGCATAACTGTCACACTCACCAGGGCGGGTCTCGGCCAGGATTGGACCTAAGGCTGCTGACGGCTTTCCGACTCCAGCAAGATTTTGAGCACGCACGCGGAAGTCGTAGGATGTACCAGCTTTCAGCCCAGTCACCTGAAACAGCACACAAAGAGACAGGAAAAAACATTAACACTGCAAATGACAGACACGCACACAATCATTGAAAGACAACACTCAGGAAAAGTTCTCACTTTCATGTATTTCGTCTTGTTGGCCTTCTCATGGACAGCCCTCCAGCTCTCCACCCCTGCCGAAGCCTCTTTGATGTCCATGTAGTAGCCGTTGACGGGCGTGCGGCCGTCAAATGCAGGTGGCTCCCACAGCACCATGACAGAGGAGTCACGAACCTCCAGGACGTGAAGACCAACAGGAGCACCTTGGACGGAATATGAAAAAGGGAGCTTCAAAAAACGCTGACCTCGGCTTTGGTAAGTAATTGACTCTGTCTCACCGTACCCGGCACAGTAATTGTCCACTCTTTGCACTCCAGAGATGCACTGGGCAACGAGGCTTTGCTCACACCTGCCATGTTCATAGCACGTACCTGGAACTGGTAGAAAACGTTCTCCTTCAGGTTCTCCGCCTAAGGGATGAGAGGATGAGAATTGACTGATGAAGATCTGATCATATACCTGAGTAAGCCAAAAGACAGTCAGGAGCATGGTCTGGTGAGTCTGAACTTACTTTATAGGAGGTTGTAGTCACTGCCTGGTGGTTCATCTCGTGCCACATTCCAAAAACATCTCCCTTCACAGTACGATAGTCCACAAAGTATCCTCTGATATCAACTCCCCCATTGTTAGCGGGCTCGGTCCAGCTCAGCACCATGTAATCCTTCTCTGCCTCCAGCAGGGTCACGCCAGTTGGTTTCCCAGGGATGGCTGCGAAGAGCGTAGATGTACTTATTGGAAATAATTGAGTGAAGTCACTCTCAGATCAGTGAAGGACAAATATTCCACACAGCTCGGTATTAATTGTGCTGTTTTTAAATCAAACAATAGTGCATGCATAGAGATAATTACAAGTGTTTCTTTTTAAACTTTGAGCACACAAGCAAAGTACTTACAGTCAAGGTCAGAAGCAGCATAACTGTCACGCTAAGAAGATCTTGAAGGCGGACATTAGGTTCATGCTCTTTAGGAACACAATGTTTTAGCCCATCACGTTGGCCATGCACCAGCAGACACCCTGAGGAGGTGTCAGACGGCAAAACTCAAAAAGGTTTCCAAAGGAATCGTAGTTTGTCATTTAACCATGCCACTAAAAACTGCAAGAAACATGGATCAGTGCAACCAACAGGTTAGTGATGAGTCGGTCAGACGGGCGTATGCAGATGACAGCAGTACGAAGCCACGGCAAAACATGTTCATGCTTTCTTTCACGCAATGATGACGTCTGTGACGGAAGATACATCGGAGTATTGGACCATTTTTTAAAAACTGAAAACATGATTAAAGATAATTTATTAGAAATGGTTTCGAAGGTTCAATGAACAGATGACTTATGCTCTGGGACAAAGACGGTTGGTGGCCAAAGGATGTCAGTTGGATGCAAGGCAATATGGAAAATGAAGAGTGTGTGTGTTCATACCCAGGTTCAATAAATGTTTAAAATTAGCTGGAAGTGTGGAGCAGAGCGTGAGCAAGTGATGGCCTGAAAGCTACAGGCACAATGAATAAGGGCAGTGAGCGATGAGGACACTCACAGATGGCAGCCTGCACAACCACCGCATCCGAATCAGGGGAGCTCTGGCTGAATCCAGCAGCATTGACCGCCTTAACCCTGAACACGCAGTTGGAGCCGGTGGTCAGGCCATGACATACAAACCTAAATCCATTCAGGAGAGAAAGAGCCCTCAGATTAGCACTGTACATTTCTCCATTGTCGACTGAACACGTTGACGTCTACCTGATCTGCTTGACAGGTTTGTTGTTGCACGGTATCCAGACATCCGTTCCCACCACACTATATTCAATGTAGTAACCCACCAGTTGTTTGACGTCCTTAGAGGCCCCCCAGGAGACCACCACAGAGGTGTCGGTGTTCCTGGTGGCAACTGGGTTGCCTGGAGTTGGGGGCAGCTCTGTTTGGAAAGGTTTGTGAGAAGATGAGACAAGGGAGCTGGAAGTAATGACCGTAAGCAGAGAGTATTCTCCTGACTACGTGTCTGCTTACCTAACTTATCCCCGACGGTGATCTCTCCCGTGGATTCAGAGGATTCACTCACGCCTGCAGAGTTGCAGCAGCGCACACGGAAACGGTAGGATTTCCCCTCGGACAGGTCAAACAATGCAAAACGAGGAGACTTGACTGGCATTCCAGTGTTCACCCTCTGCCAGGTTTCTGTCCCTGAAATACACTGGAAAGACAGACAGCGAAATGATAGCAAGGTGCCAGAAACTGCAGTTTTTTTCTACTTTTTTGTTAATAAATACATTAGTTTACAACCTAAAGATCCAACAGGATGATTTTATTACCTGAAAGTTGGAAATGTAAAAGATGCTGGTGAGAATTAATGAGTTGAGGAGATGGAATAGCTGTGATTCTTACATATTTGCTATCTATGTGAGGTTCTACTGAGTGTGTGAATTATATGTATCTATCTATCTATGTATCTATGTACCAGACACCACGGCCAACTGTAACCACATCCAACTTAGCTGTATGAACAAATGAATACGTTAGCAGTTGTTCAGTCATGCGTTTCACTTTAACAGCCAGTAGGATGAAACACAATGAATATGAACTTCACACACATGGGGGGGGGGGGTTAACAAATGCATTGTCTTTGTTACTCAAGACAGTCATTAACTTCTCCTCACCTTCTCAATATAATACATCACTCCCTCATGACCCCGTTGGATTGGGGGCTTCCAGGCTAGCACCACATAGCTCTTAGTTGCCTCGGTAACCACAACATCAGTGGGTTCTCCAGGGACGACGCCCACTGAAAAAGCAGGAGGAAGCTGGTATTATTGAATGGGGCTTTGGGGTGGGTTCATTCACCATGAATGACATCAAAGCTACCCGTTCTTACCAGTGTGATCCTCCTCTGTGAACTTTATCATGCCAGTCCAAGGAGCTGAGGGGCCAGCTGTCAGAGGAAAATTAAACCGACTGTGATCTTTGTACCTTTGTCGGACATCGTCAGCACACCTCTTGTGTGTGTCTCACCACGGAGGCGGGCTCTGTCAGAGGGGTCCATGGCAACCACTGCCTCAGAGACACGAGACGGTCGGCTGACTCCTTCCTTGTTCAAGGCTGTCACCCTGAAGATGTAAGAGCGGCCTTCCACCAGCCCTGTGACGGGGAAGCGGGCGTACTTGACAGGAGTGTCGTTGCACTGGGCCCAGTGGTGAGTTCCCACCTCACATCTGTCAAGATGATGTAAATACTTTACACAATCAATACAGTATTAAAAATAATAGGATTACTGGGATACTGTTAGTATCACAGTCATCGTCCGGTTGGATGAATGAACTGTTCTGAATCATTCACTGAAAAGATTTGTTTTGTGGTTCGTTCCTTGCAAATGAGTCGACTGACACGAATCACTCACTGAAAACTAAACTTACACAGCAGTGTTGCCAACAAATTTGTCGCCGTATTTAACGAGTATTCAGACTCCCAGCGTCCAGAGACAAATCTAATGACCAGAGACTTTCTGGCATTGTGGAGACCGACATAAAGCACACATTATTCTGCAGTTAGTGTCCTCTAGCAGCGGGTGTTGCCATGAGCTCCAGCCCCATCCCTCAACAATTCAGTGTTTTTTTACAAAACAGATTCTAATGGTTCAGCACACCTAAAAGAACTGTTTCATTATCACAGTCTGACTGACTTGTCATGGAGCTGCTGGTGCTAAAATGAATGGGTAATAATTCTCTCCACATTACTTTTACTAAATAAGCAGACGAATCATAGTGAATGAACAAATGTTTCAGAGATATTTGGACAAAATATTGTCAGATGACTGAATGAAAGAGCGGACCAACCTGTCAATGTAATAACCCAGGATGGGGCTGCTGCCCTCCACAGCT